>PVJI01001671.1:0-129315 GCA_004026765.1 Micronycteris hirsuta
AAGTCCACTGAATTTTAAAAGGAGTTCTTTTTTTTCTGTGAAAACAAAGTACAGTTTTTGATTGAATGTTAAAAATATTTCCATCTATCTCTAAGCCATTTCTGTTTAAATGCTGTCTGGAGGCAGCATTTAAAGTTATGAAAGGAACCGCAGATATACTTTCGAAGATTAACTTCCAACTCAATGATCCATCGTGAGGTCTTATTGCTCAACATAATAATAGACTCTATCTTATTGGGTCATTTGTTAAAGTCATACCACTTAATTTGGTGCAATGCCATTTGTAGTTATTACTCAACCTCAGCCAGACCTTCTGCGTGTTCTTCACTCCTCTTATTCACCCCTACTTAACTCTGTCGCATATTCTGTACAGCAGATAATCCAAACGGTTTCCATTCCTTTCCAGTCCGTAACTGCAG
The DNA here is from genome assembly GCA_004026765.1 of Micronycteris hirsuta. Classification (NCBI taxonomy): domain Eukaryota; kingdom Metazoa; phylum Chordata; class Mammalia; order Chiroptera; family Phyllostomidae; genus Micronycteris; species Micronycteris hirsuta. Next base: position 420 of record PVJI01001671.1, read on the forward strand.
CTCAGAGCACTCATGCTCAGGTGACTCGGCCTCCTACTTCAGTGATAAAATCAATAGCGACGAGTGTGGGTTTCCGCAACCTACACAGCTCTCTGACTGACTCCACGTATTCTCACTCCCGCTCACTCTCACTCTGGCTCTCTCCTGCTCTTTCTCCCCCGATAAAGCTACCCTTCCATCTTCTTCTTTCCCGACAACTTTTCTAACAAACTTTCTATTTCATCACATATATAGTTCTTTGACCCCTTCCTCATTGAAAAGGTCATCACAGGCCACTTGGCTGAAATATATGATTAGCTTTTTAAAAATTTTTACATACAACTCAGCTTTTCCTTTGCCTACCTATGGCACCAAGTATGGCTTGGAGGCCTTTATCAACTTCTCCCCCCATTATTTCTGCTACTATCCCACCCCCACATGCAACCTGTACCCACACTGTGCAATCTAAATAAAAATGATATACTTCCCTCACAAATATAGTTTTAAGACTGATGTGCCTACTAGCTCTCCTTCTTATGCTTACCTACATTGTACATAAAGTTTCTGAATGAATTAGTGCTGCAGTATTTGACAGGGCTGGTCACTCACTTTTGGAAAATTGTCCTTGCTTCAAGGACTCTTCCTGCTCTCTCTCCTTCTATGGTTTTCATTTGTTTGTTTGTTTTGTTTTGCTTGCTTCTGTTGATCCCCATATTTAGCTTTGTGGGAGGTTTCAAAAGAATGTGTTTCTTTTTCCTTAAGAGATTCAAAGTTCTGCTCTTTTCAGTCCTAACTAATATGGGTAATGATTCAAGAGATGCAATTTACCATGCCCTGCATTAAATCAGACACCAATTATATAGCTAGCCCATGTTAAGCAGATCTGGCTTGGGCTCTTTGCTTTCTTGGGGTAATTTTATTCATTCTTTTGACTCCAATTATCACCTTTGTTTTAATCACTCCTGTATTGTCCACTCCAAATCTGACCTCACTTTCTTCTAATTTAACCTCTAAATATACATAAGAGATTATTGTAAATTCCTTTAAATGCCTATTAAGAGGATTGATGTGTGTATCTATGGTTTATTGACAAAAGCAAATATAATACATTTTAGAATGTAGCAATGCTATCCATAAATCTAATCTGGTTCTCATTTTTATTCAAGAGCTTTGAGTTTGCAACCAAGCATTCTCAACATCTTTTGCAAACAACTGCCTTTCCTTTTTGTAGGAATCCCTTAGATCCACTTAAATTGTGTGGTCTAGCTGTACGGCTGGTGTCCGAGCTGATCCAGGACATGGTGAAACACCTCTCTTGAGCACTACCCACATTAGTTAGGACTGAAAAGAACAGAATTTTGAATCTCTTAAGAGAAAAAAAAAATAAAAGAAACATTCTTTTTCTTTTGATACCTACCACAAAGCTTTCCTTAATCTTTAAATCAGGAGAAAATTTCACTATGATAACCTTACTTCAAGATTGCTGATCATTATTTTGTGTGAAATTAATCATCTATATTTTCTTCTTTATAGAAAACAGTAAGCTCATTGCCTGTGTCTAGGTGAAGAGAGTGAGTACATAATAATAACAACATCAGTGACTACTACTGTGGTAATGTATTAAACGCTATGTGAAGGCACAATACAGAGAGCTTCATACATTTTCTTATTTAATCCTCACAATAACCCAATGAGGTTTATACTATTATTACCCCCGCCTGACAAATAAAGAAACTGAGGTTAGGGACTACCAACAACTTGTCGAAAGTCATACAGCTTGTAAATTGCAAAGCCAGAAATTGAGTTCACATCCAATCCCAAAACTGACCTTCTTATTTAGTACAGTGTAAGGAACACAGAATCATGTGTCTAAGCAGGCTCTCCCCTCAGCTCTGCCAGGATCTAGCTATTAGAAACACGTAATTAGAGCACTTAGTGTAGAGCTCCTGTATAGCTCCCAGCATGTTCGACTTCTTGTTATATTTCAACTTTAATTCTTCAGCTCTACATAGCCAAAGAGTAAAATATCAGTTTACTGTCAATAGCATAGATGTTTTATAAAGAAAAGCTGATTGACCTCAAAGTGAGAAATTGATATATTTATATTCCTACTATATTTCAATCACATGTGATTCCACTGTGTCCTAGGGATTGTAATAAGCATGAGATGTACAATAGTCACCAAAGCAGGTATGACCTTGATCACATATAATTTGCCTTCTACTCTCTCTTACATTGAACATTGAAAGTCATGGCCCCTATTCTTGTTGGTAGAGTAATATTATAATCATTGGCTACAACAACTTTCCCAGATTATGCACGCTTAGGATTTTCCCCAAATTTCAGGTTACAGTGTCTGACCATTACATCAAAATAAGCAAGCAAAACCAGGGCTGTGGCACCAGAGCTCTGGACCATGTCTTTCTGGAGCAGCATTAACATAATTTTTCTTGTTTTGTAGGGAAGAGTAATTTTCCTTCTCTTTGGTTCACTATTGGTTTAATGACACCTTTGGTGTCCTTGGGAAGCTTTATAATGATGCATTCCCTACACAAATGATTAAAAATTATTAAGAGCCTGAAAATATACATCGCATAGTAAGTTTATTCCTACCAAACAAATTAAAGCACTTTGAAGGAAAGTAATTTTGCAGCTGTAATGTGTTTTTATTTCTCTTTCCTCAAAAATTGCTTATGTTAAAAACTATTTATAATATGTATGAAAATCATCTGAATTTACTAGATACAACTTTTTTCTTTCATTTTCATTATAACGGAGGGAAGAAGCATGTAATATTTGCTCTGTAAGAAAAATAATATAAGCCCCAAAATTGTTATTATATAAAATTATTAAACTTATCACACTCAAATTAACATTAGGAGCAATGTGGAATAGCTTTTTAAAAAGCCATAGTTTATTTTTTAACTCATTACAAAGCTAAAAGAAAGCTAAACGATGGAATGAAGAATTTTGAAGAGAGAAATTCCATAGCTGCTTTCATCCCTCAGAGCAATGGAGGAAAGAGAGATAAGGAGAAATCGCCCCAAATTTACAAAGTTCTACTAACAATGTATGGGCTGGAATGAGAGATTAGAATAGTGAGGAGCTCTGACCACAGAGTTTATTAGTACCCACCTCCCCACTCCTTCTCATGGGACTGCACTGAGATAAACCACATTTTTAGGATTCCCAATATTTCTATTATCTGTTATTTATCATAGTTTTTTATTACATTGCCTTGTCTCCTTTACTGTTTGGTATAAACATGTATATTAAAAGCTATTAAATAATTTGAAGTTTAGGATACTGTTATCTTTATCTAAGAAGATTTCTATTTGCTCCTTGCAGACTTTCTGGGACAATGGCCATCACAGATCATTTTAATCCACCTATAGGAATTAAGATTATTTGAAATCAGGCATTACAAATTTAACATTGACCTGCTTCTCATCTACACTTAGCAATAAGGTACAGTTTCAGAGTCTAATCCAAAGTCTTGTACATTGACTCAAGTTCCCCATCCTGGGAAGACACTGAAGTGCACTATTTATTTTCCACCCAAGAAAGTTTTAAAATTTCTGCCCAGCTCCCCAGTCTCCCTGGTGTTTCTTCTGGCATTAGCAGAAACTCCTTGCAGATGTGTGAGGTATCTCACACATCTGGCTCGCTTTCCTAGTCTTCCTTTTTCTAAAGAGCTCAAGACCTGTAATTTCTCATGCGTTGTTAGTTCTCTAATCTATTCCGACAGATGATTTTTATGTCTTGTCCCTTTTCTCTTGTGCCCACCAGGATTATTCTGCAATACATTCCAAAAGCAGAAACTCTATAATCTGTTTGTAAAATCAACTTAGCCAGTATTTTGAAAACATAAAAACAAAGAATTGTTAATGGATTCTTGATACCCTTATAATAAAATCCAAATATGCTCTAATGCACGGCAAAAACTGACCACAGTGTATTCCTTCAGCTTTAACGAATCTGTCCTTAACTCACTGATTCCCACAGGATCAACCTCTCTGCTCCTCATATACACCAAACAACTTTCTGCCTCTTGGATTTTGATTTATTGTTTATTTTATAATCCTGTCACCAGAGCTTTACACAGGATTGACTCCTGCACTTCCTTATCTTTGCTCAAATACCACCTCCTCAAAATAGCCTAGTCTGTCCATCCAACTACTAAAGAACTTCCTTGTTCAGTTACTCTCCATTGCAACAACACCCACTTGATTTGTCATATAGTTTTTATCAGTCTGTAATTATCCGTCTTTTCATGAGGATTTTATTATTTTAAAGACAGATCTTTCTGAGTCACCACTACTTCTTTACCACAATGAATAATGCCTGGCACATAGTAGTACTCGTTAAATATTAATTTAAACAAATGAATTCTAGCCTATGACTATAAGCAAATTTATTAACTTCTTTGACCCTCAGATTTTCACATTTTACTTTTAAGTGGGAGTGATCAAAATAATAATGCTTAGCAACTAGTTAATTGCATAATAAATATGAAAATATCTAACACCTAGAAGACATTCGAAAAATACTTTTTCTTCTCTCCTCTTTTCCCTTTTATTTTCCAGGTATTTACTGAATGATAAAACAAAGAAAGCATTATTTTATCTTTTAACATAACCTATTCCCCTGGAGAATGGAATAAAGATTAATGTCTAATACAATAAAATTACAGGACATGGGAGGGGTGTTCAAATTTCCCTGGAAACACATAGAAATTTTCCTCGCTGCTTTTTGTGTGATGCTCATAAAAAATTATTTTTGTTTCTTGAAAATAAATGTTTCCGCCCTGGCTGGTGTAGCTCCGTGGATTGAGTGCAGGCTCGGAACCAAGCAGTCCTGGTTCGATTCCCAGTCAGGGCACATGCCTGGGTGTCGGGCCAGGTCCCCGTGAGGGCCATGTGAGAGGCAACCATACATTGCTGTTTCTCTCCCTCTCTTTCTCCCTCCCTTCCCCTCTCTCTCTAAAAATAAATAAAAATAAAATCTTTAAGAAAATAAATGTTTCCATATGTAAAGAACAGTCAAAAGAAAATAAATATTTCTTTAATTTGGGTTTGGCGATAATTTGTGTATAGCAACAATATTGAAGACAAATTCAATTCTTATCTCTGCTCTGAATCCATTACTATCACTTTTACTGCCCCAGTCACTACCTAATGAAAGCCTGGATTTTATGTCCTAGATTTATTGCCTGGATTTTATGTCCTAGCAGTGAGGCGAGCATAATTTATTTATTATAAGACCCCTGGCTACCTGATGGTTAAGTGGTCTGAGTATATGTGGCTGTTTATTAAATATGACTTGACTGTGATTCATACTACGTTAGTGTTGAGACATCCTGAAACTTCAATTCCCATGTATCCCATTATTTCTGTTCTTAGGTTTTTAATGAACAAGCATTTCACCAAGTATATCTCATTAGCAGAGACACAGCAGGATTGGAAGTTTTGTTCTATACTTCATTCCATGGGGGAGCAGTCTGCAGAGGTTGGCAGGCCTACAGTCTGCTGCTATTGAACTACAGAACACAAGGCGATGCATGCATAATAAATTAGCAATTTGAAACATTTGTTTTTGATTCTATATATCCATAATATATAAAGCCTCATGCCAGGAGAAGTCATTCTATCAAGAAAGACTCAATTTATTCCATCAAATTGTTTCACTACCTATATCTGGCATTAGAAACGAGAAATACTTATTGTTAGGATTTCACACTAAAATTCCATGCGTTTGTTTTGTTTGTACATAGCAGAGTGACTGCAAATTTTTGTGCTTAAATACTTTGTGACCCCATTAGAGGAGGAGCACATTGTAAAAATATTCAACATGTCATAAATACAGTCATTATTTCTAGCACATACTGAAAATTACCAGCATCAGTGAGGATATGGAAACCTCCAAATTAAAGTCACAAGATAATACAGAGTAAATAACCACCCTTTCACAGTGAATGTGAAGCTATAAATCTATCAAATGTGAAACCAGAACTGTATACACTATGAAGTTTAATATAATCTCTCTTGACAATTTCCTCTCAGGTAGATACATCCCTTATAACATTTTCATTAGAACAGCATTACAATTAGAAATAGATGAAAGCCCCAGCTCCTGGAGTAGGACACCTCTAATATTGTGAATTGATTTTGACATTATTAGTGGATTTATTCAGATAAAGGTAAACGCTTCTTTCAGAGATGAAAGATGTAACTTTTTAATTTTATCAGTTCTCTCGGGGAACACAAAATTGACAAAATTAGATGAGTTTGAAAGTTCCTAATCATATAACTTGAGTTATTAATTATTTCTCCTTTCTTGAATAACCTTATATTAGTTATTGCATTGAAGACTACATTTCATTTCCTCGGCTGTTAGATTGGTTTGTATTTTTATCACCATTGAACAGACATTTATTTGTGAAGCTTTTACTAGCAATTTATCTCAGGAAAATTCTGCTGTGTGTTTAGAATGTTTGGTGAACTTTCCAAAAGTCTACAATTATTAAATCTCAAATAGTGGCTGAATTGTTTATACATGTCTGTTTGTCATTTCCGCATTCACTTTTTTCTTCATTTAGTAATTCATTTAGAATAATATTATTTACTTCTTGAAGTTCTTAGAACACATTTATATGGGGTTAGGAGAGTAGTGACACATAATTAGAGTTCAGGAAATATTAGTCATTAAATATTTGTATTAACCTAATTATTAGTTCAATCAATAATCAGATTTGCATTAGCATACTCAAAAAGGTTGGCTTGTGTGTCAGTTGTTGGGACCCACAATGAACTTTTCCCAAAAAGCAACATTCTCAGAGTGTTTAAATACAATTCCTGTCTACAAAAGTCTTGTCACACCGACACAGCGTGGCGGGTGTGTGCCCAACACTGTTGAGTGTGCTCACACTCAACAACCTGAAGTGGCCTGCCCGCCCGCCAGCACTTTCCACTCCATTCCCACGGGAGAGGGGGCTCTTTGAGTTCTGAGCTGTTTTTAATCAGATTCCTGCCCAAATACTTTTCAGGAAAAGTAGGGTAGAGATTCCAAATTTATGGGACAGAAAAGGAGATTCTCTAGGTAATACGTAGTATCTTAGATCCAGAACAGTTGGTAGTTTTCAGGGGAGACTTCATTTGGTGGGTAAATCTCTGGCTGTTACATGATTCGGAGTTGGGAAGCTATCTATGTGTGGATTTGGTAAGCTTTTGTTTTTCTTTTGGTAAGAGGTGCTAATTTACACCAGTATTCTTAATATCTGAGAATTATAATCATGGTTCATTTTTTTTTTAGGTTTTACTTATTTATTTTAAGAGACAGGAGAAAGGAGGGAGAAAGAAAGGGAGAGAAACATCGATTGGTTGCCTCCCATATGCTCCCAACTAGGGACCCGACCCACAACCCAGGCATGTGCCCTGACCCAGAATCGAACCACCATCTGCAGACCAGCACTCAAGCCACTAAGCCACACCAGCCAGGACATAATCATGGCTCATATTTAATAGGTGTTCTTATGTGCCAGAAATTAAACTAAAGACCTGGCATGGATTGTCCAGTAATCTTCAAAACATCCTGAGGAGATCAGTACTTTTATTATCCCCATTTTACAATAAGAAATGTTAAGCTGAGGTAGCTTAAGTGGCTTGCCTGAAATCACAGGTTTAATAAGTGGTTATGCCTGGATTTAAAACGATTTAGTCTAATAGTGGAGCTCAGAAATCTGAATGTGCTATATGCTGCTTCTTAAGGAAGTAGCTCCAATAAGGGGAAATAATGTTTAAAAATCAAACTTGTTATAGGGATTGTGCTCATCAACACGTAAAATGATGAGAAAACAAAATAATTTTGGACGGTGGGTAATTCAGGTTGTGAAATACTATGCTTCCTAGAAGAATGTAAGTAAGTATCTAAAAGTCAAAACAAGGGGTTTGTTGGCCAGAAAAATGTACATAGTCGCCTCATTTCTAATTCGAAGAGCCGAGAGAGAAAGCAAAAAATGCTTCCCCGAACTGGCATATGTATAGTAATTGTTTTCCAGGTCACATCCACAGGAGCTTTCACTTCTACTAAGTGAACCTTGGCTGAAATAATACTTTGTTTTCTGTTTGATTGGTTTGTAATGAGCCTGGGCTGCATACTGGAAAGAATGCCTAAAGAGAAGAGGGCGATACGCAGTGAACAGAGGAAATGACTTATCTGAGCATTAGACTCTTTAGATTATTTGATCTGGGGAGCCCTCTAATCAATGCAGCATGCAGAGGCATGGGCAAGGCATTGAGATACTTTATTAACTGCCTCCCAGGGGAAACAATGGGCAACAGCCAGAGAGGAGAAGAGAGGGAGGGAGAGAAGCAGTAGGGAGCCTGCTCTGGAAGCGTTCACACCACGGCCAGTACGGAAGGTATGACCGACCGGTCAGGCAATGATGCAGAGCACATCACAAATGCAAGACTAGCCCCGTAAGTTTCTAGAACTCGGTGCTAAGCATCTGCCATCAGCCTCCCGAACATTTGTATCTCACTATAGGAAGGAGGATAAAACAGCTGCACATGTTGTCTCCAGTGCTGTAAACCTGTCATCGGCCCTGCATTGTTTACATATGGCTACAAGGTCTTTAAGCCCAGGATCTCTTAGCTATACAGCAGAGACAGATATTTACATGACAGCTGTGTCAACTGGAAGCAGCCCTGTGAGCTTGTTTGTTTCAAGAAAGCTCCAGTCGCCACCACCCACCCCTCCTCCACTGCCCCAAAGACACAAATCTAATTCTTCCCCCTTTTTAAATGAGCTCCGTGTTAATAATAGAACTGCAGTGCAGATGCTCAAAATGAAAATAGCTGGCATTTCCCTAACAAGACTCATAATTCTGCTAGAAATAATGGATTTCAAGTGAAATAGCTTGAGTCCAAGAAAAGTGGTTATAATTCATGACCAGACGCCCAAATGAAATCAAAATCTGGAAAACATGCAAAGTGCTAATTTTCTACATCAGTGGAATTTATCAAGTTCCTACTGATTAATTTGAACAGTGGTTTGGTTGTTCAAATGGTAGAGCTTTGTTTGCCCGGCAAAGGCATCTGAATAACATTGAATCAAATATTATTGCAACTTCCTGGTTGTGCGAAAAGCTTTTAAAACTGTAAGCCCAAACCCTTTGAATTACAAGTGACTGATATTAAATGTTTTTATTTCTATTTTTATTATTCTTTATCATTTGAGGGCAAGATTGCTATTTACCTCACCAGTGAGGTAAATAGCAATACATCTTTGGAGAACAATTACGGTGCAATTCTCAAGGAAGTGAGGCTTAATTCATTATTGTTGCTTTAGTTTATTATTAGCTTTTCTGAAGAAAGTACTTATTATCTAATAATGACTTTATAATTAACTTGGTTGAAAAACAAACCACTACTAAAATGTTTACAAGCCATTCAACATTGATAATATGCCCTAAAATCTCTTTTCCACTCTTAAAATGTTCGACAGAAAACAGTTTTCTGGCAGTGGTAGATTGAATAATGGCCCAGGTCCCCCACACCGGGGATGTTGCTGGTTCTAATCTCCCAGCACGAGCCGATATTACTTTATTTGGCAAAAGGGACCTTGAGGGTGAGAGTAATTGAAGGATCTTGAGAAAATTTCCCTGGATTATCTGGGCAGACCCTGAGTCACCACAGAGGTCCTAATAATCGGGAGGCAGGAGATGAGATCAGAAGGATAAAAGGGGGCGGGATGATGGAAACAGAGATTGAAGATGCTATGCTGCTGACTTTAAAAACGGAGAAAGCCCGTGAGTTAAGGAATGCAGCTCTATGAACTGAAAAGAGGAAAGAGGTTTTCTCCCATTAAAAACAAGACAACAGGCTTCAAATGGAGTCGCTTATGCCAAACCACACGTCACCAAACCAAGACTTGACTCAATTATGATTCCAATTCTCCCAGAGATGGAATCTTGAACCAGTCACTCAGGAACTGCTTGATCAGGCTGGTTAGGTAACTGGCCTGATAGGCTTCTGCCATTTCCTTGGGAAATTAACTCTGCAATTACCAACATGCTTTTTTTTTTTTCCTTTTTTTGGGAGAACCTGTTACAACTTTCTTGTTCCCCATCTCTTCTGCCTATAAAAAACTTTCATTTTGTACAGCCCCTCAAAGCTCCTTTCTATCTGCTAGATCAGATGCTGCCTGATTCAATAATCTTTAAATAAAGCCAATAAGGTCTTTAAAATTTATTCCACTGAATTTGGTTTTTTAATACCCGAAAGCCCCCTGAGGTAGTGTGGCCCCGCCTACACTTTGTTCACCGCCGAGTGAAATCCATTTGGGTTTCAGAGCTGTAGGATTTAATACAGTTGTGTTGCTTTAAGCCAGTAGGTTTGTGGCAATTTGGTTCAGAATTAACCTGAGTGGGTATAGCAATTAATGCACTTAGATAAGAAGAGGGAGTAGAGTGTTTCCTATGAACTAAAACATATTGTCTGAGATTTAGCACAGTTTAGCTTCAGACATACAATTTCTAGTCATTTTAAAGTGACACACATGCTCAGACTCTGAAGCCCTGTTAGGTGACTTGGGATCCCGTTTGTGTGAGCACGGCTGGTCCCAGAAACCCTGTGCCTTCGGAATACCTAACGGGCGCTACAGGACCAAGACAATGAACGAGCTGTCCAATCATTCAGAAAAGTATGAACAGGTGCCGTACAATTCATGTTCTATCATTAAATAACATTCATCAAGTTAACAGTTTCAAATTGTTCATTGAGGCTCACATTTCTTTAAGTCTTTTGAAAATTTTCCAATATATCAATACATTAAATACCTATTTGTTACCTTGTAAAAACAGAGAAGAGATTCTCCAAAAGGAGCCCAGAACAGGCTGGGGCAGCTGGTGAACACTCAGGTTCTGATCTCCACCCCGCCGTTTACTAGCGCTGTGACCCTGGGGCGGAAAACCCATTCTCTTCTAGCCTTCATTCTGTTCTTTGTAAATTGGGAAGGAAGGAAACCTTCCTGTTGGTTTACTGCGGAAATTGAATGAGATAAAGGTTACCCGTAAAGATCATCCGAGATTATCCGTGAAGGTTCCGGATTTAGTGTGAAGCCCAAACCTACGCTAAAGTGTCTAGAGGAAGTGCACCGATCTGGCCGGGAAAGTGTGGCCATTACGTACTATTGAGGAGCAAAGAATGTGAAACTTGGGAATGGACCAGATTAAGGCCACAGAAGTCATTTTCTTTCCTGTGGTGGCATTCACCCCTCTCTTTTTCCTTCTTTTTCTTAATAACATAAGGTGGTTATTGCTGTGGAAACCTCATTCATCTTTAAAAAAGCATGGTTTAAAATGATGATAGCTTTACAGAGCATACAAAGGACTGGGATTTGGGGTGAGAAAAAATCTTAGGCACCATCATTCTACCCAGAAGGTGGGTTACAAACCATATTAAATTATGTCTGATTATGTTGCCTTGGGTAAGTCACCTATACCTCTAAAATAGAAAAAAAAAAGGTAATCATTCACTGATGCTTTTCCCTTAATCAACTATAACTAGGCACCAATATAGATTTGAAGGTCAGATTTTTGTTATCTACTAATTAACGGCATTTAGTTTTCATTGAGCGTGTGTTCAGAATGGGGTGTGACTGGTCATCAATCTCACTTCTTCCATTTTATATATGTATTGTAGAAACTCTATGTATACAAACTTCTATGAATCTCTAGCTTCTTCATTCATGAAATTTAAATTAAATTACACTCCTTTTAAGATGCATATGCAAAAATGTCTAGAATATAGCATATGCATTTTTCAGAGTGTTTTTTCTGCTTTTGTTTATAGAATGGAGAGTACAGACTTTAGTACACAAACCCAGATATGTAGAAACATAATGTAGATTTATTAATCTCTCAAATACTCAACATTGAACTGAAGTATATCAAGTTCCTGTTCTCTCATGTTGGTAAAACTGCAGCCTAAATCCATCCCCCGGATTGTTTCTGAAGCAATGAAAACTATGTTCTCCTGGGAATTAGACTGCCTGGGTTTCCACCCTGACTCCACCAGTAATTATCTCTAAGACTTTGGGTAATTTATGTTAATTGTGTGTGCCTCAGGATATTAATCTGTAAAGTGGGTGTAATAGCAAAACTCCATCATAGGCTTTCGTAAGGATCAAGTGAATTAAAGCATGAAATGCCCATAGTGAGTCCTTTAATAAATGCTAGCTATGGGGTGTGTGTGTGTGTGTGTGTGTGTGTGTGAGAGAGAGAGAGAGAGAGAGAGATAGCACCAAGCTGACTGAAATTTGGTGGAGTTGGGGTGAGGAGGCATATGCAGGTTTGCATCTCTTATGTTGAATCTCCATGTGGGCCTGGATTCTTCTGCTCCTGGGCTTTATGTGAATTCCTTATTCCTCATATCACCAGCCCCCACCTTACATCTGGGATGGGGACGCTCTCCCTGCCTGTCAGACAACACTTAGTCTAGATGGCTCGCTGACACAGCCTCAGTCCTTGTGTGCCCACAGTCCAAGCAGGCTGTGCTCCAGTGACTTCCTACCCTTTCTGGAGCTCTACCCAGTCTCTGCTAAGAATATAAATCTTTCCAGATTACCGCAGAGCCTAAGGTCAGAGGAAATTTTATGTTATTTTCAAGAAGCCTTATTATTTGTACATTTAGACCTTCAATCAATCTGAGATTGATTTTTTATTGTGCTGAGAGTAGAGATTAATTTTTTTTTAAATTTGGATATTGGACTGACTCAGCACCATTTAGAAACAAAAATGACTGTATTTTTCCCACTACAATGCAATTGTAATCCATCAAGCATCTGTATGCATGTGGGCTTTCTGCTCTATTTGTATTCTATTGATATGTTTGTCCTTGCACCAATACCACACTATTTTAATTGCTATAGTTGTATGGACAATCTCATATCTGATAGTGTTCTTCAACATTGGCTGAATATTCTTATGCCTTTGTATTTCCACATGGATTATAGAATCAGCTTGTTGATTTGTGCACACATACACACATATACCTCACACACTCACATATACCACAAGACTGCTGGGAATTTGATTAGGATTCTTTGAATCCATAAATCAACTTGGAATATATCTTAATAAAAATTAATCTTATCCATGAACATGATATATTTCTCCATTTACTTGGTTCTTTAAAATCTCCCTATAACTTTTGTTATGTTGTTTTTATTTAATTTATTTCTAAATATTTGCTGGTTTTGGTGCTGTGTAAAAATGTTAAAATTTCATTTTCTATTGGTTTTGTGGCCGATATGTAAAAATACAATGCTAAATCCTCTTATTCTAATCGTTGCCTATGCATTCTTTTTGCATTTTCTATGTACACTATTATGTCACTTTCAGTAATACGCATTGTCCCCTTTTCAATTGCTGTGCCTTTTATTCTAATTTCTTGCCTTATTGAACTAATTAGGATCTTCAGTACAATGTTAAGTAGAAGTTTTGACATCATTGTCCAGTTTCCTGATCTTATCTTTTGCTGTGTTAATTCATGTAATTAATTTCAGATATTGTATTTTTGTAAGCTTGAAATTTCTACTTGATTATTTTTAGATTCCAATTATTTGACAAAATTATCTTGTCATCTCTTTTCTATTGTTTTCTCTATTTTCTTGAATATACTTATTTTTTAATACAAAAAATTTGTCTACTAACTTTTATGTCTACATACTTATGAGTATTCTTTCTCTTGGTAATATAGTCCTTTCTCTTGGCATTTCTAGTAATTTTTTTAATATGGAATGATAGACATTGTATATACAATAAGTACAAAGGCTACAAATCCTATTGCCTTTTTTTCAAGGAGAAATAATGTTTCCCTTTTCCAGCAAGTGGGGTTAGGAAACTAATCACCTAAATCCAATCAGGAAACAGTTACCTGGCTTGTGCAACTGGTTTGTAGCTTTGGTAATGATCCATTTTCTTCTTGTTCATCTTATCCTAGGTCATAGCCTTCCAGGGCTTTCCAATAGGAGTCCAATGCCTTTTTTTATTGAGATCTTTCTCCCTGACAGATTTTGAACTCTAATCTTTGTCTTCTCAATGTCACGAGAGTAAAAAATTCCATTCTGCTTCTAAGAGGTCAGTGGCTTAGCTTTTATACTCCTACTCTGCATGCCTCCAGAATTCAGCAAGTGCCTCTAGGAGAAAATCTTCCAGGAGCTGGAGGCCAGTAACTCTCCATTTTATCACCCTAGGCCCATGAGCCCTTGAAAAGCCCTCATGGTTTCTGTGTCCCCAGCAATAGCTCCTTACCCAGATAGACCCTAGTCACTCAGTTTCTGTCCCATACTCAAAAACGGCCACTGCCTCCAGGGCAAAACTACCTACTGATTGCAGCTCTGTATGGAATCTTAACTCCATTCTTCCCCCTTGCTTGAGATATTCTTCTTGGGCACTTTTCAAAGATGACTTTTGTATTTTGTATAGCTTTTTTAGTCATTCTCAGTGTGTGCACTGGTCTGACCCCCCCAAAAAAAAGAGGCTTTAAGACAGGGTACACCCTGTGGAACAGTGACAAAAGTGAAATAGCCCCAAATGCAAATGATAAAGAGGATTTGTCTAACATGGAGGCTGGCCTCTGTGAAGGATCCCTCTAGAACTACCACCAGCTGCTTTTCGTGTGAAGTTTCATCTGTAGTGATGTATTTCAGTGCCCATGGAAAAACTGTCTATGGGGATTAGGCTCAAATCTACATTGTTCTCTTCCTTCTCTGGATCTCTTTTACATACGGTCCTAAACATGCAAGGACATATGGTCCATTGCAAGTCGAAGTGGCTAATTAATATAGACTGAGACCATTTCATCTGGGCCACAGCCCTCAAATTTACAGAATTTACCCATTAAAACTATCTAATGTCATTGACTGCGCACGCATTTTTTCTAGAAGTCATTCATTATTACATATTGTACCCCATTTTATCCCCTCCCCCCAAATTCTTCTCTGGCTAGTGTTTGAAGTTCTCGGACAATATAAAAACATATTATGTTATCTCTCCCAATCATAGTCAGGTCTGATCATGTTTTTATGCATCAGCTGTTTCTTAACTTTGCTCAATTTTTCTTATTATCATTCCTGTTTTCTCTGTTCCACTTGTGAGTGATCGAGTCCTGACAGGCAGGGTTGCTGAGTGATGGCGACTATACATGTGGCCTGGCTGTCCCACGTGATTCTTTCCCAGAGCACTATCTCATGGCAGAGCCATAGTGCTAGTGAGGAAACGGTAGATTGATAATACCTATTAATGTCGTTTCAGGAGAGAAGTCAGTGCCCATGCAAATGAGGGATTACTATGATTCTCTAAACAAAGTGCTGCTGCAGCCCAATGTTTGACAGCATTGCCTTGCAACCTGTTTAAAAGGCATTTTTATCAGAATGTGATAAATTCCCCCATGGTGGGCGATATAAACACACTATAGCAAGAAAGACCATTCATCCAGCAAGATACTGCCATTTGAGAATCTGAAACATTTTGCTTGGTTTCTAAAGAAAAGATATACCCAATGTTCTATGAGTCTTAAAAGAAGGAGTTTGGTCTTTATCACCAGCAGTGAGATAAGTCAGTGTATAGCTTCCATGTAGAGGTGGAATGTGCAGTTTTAAGACATGCTAATACATATTTACTCATATTTGCTCATGCTAATACATATTGACCAAAGCCACTGTCGACCATATATCTTTCATGTCCCAGGTTGGACTGTGAAGACTTTGCCATCTGAATACCCTCTAAATGTTTATGAAAACATATTGCAGTACACAGGAAAACTGCTTTTAAAATAAGTAAGGGTAAGTCCCTCTGGCCAGAATATTGTTTAGTAAGCATTGGATTTATGTAAACAAATAGGTTAGTATGATTGGCCTCATCAAAGTTGCAAGCCTCATTTTGCATTCATTTTTTGTGATAGATTATGGTAATTTAGAAACTAAAAGATTAAACTCATTACTTCAAAGTGTCATAAGTAATTATCACTTAGTGATTTTTCCCTTCCAAGGGTCATAGGGAATACCTAGGACTTTGAATGATTTGTTCTCATCACTGTTGGCCTTTTGCTTTGAGACTTCTGAGCTTTTACGACCAAGTAAAAGGTAACAAATTTATCTCTTCTTCCTCCCTTCCCATCCTCTGCCTCCCCCATGCTTGCCAAAGATCCTGTTCACAGACATTTTAAGTAACCCAAAGCAAATATGGATCTAAGACCCTGTCTCAATTGAGCCTTTAATTACGATGATGTTTTAGTAGCTCGTAAGCTGTCTTTACAACACAAATAAGAAACACAAAGACTTTTCTAAATGATCTATTTTTAATCTACATCTTTGAATTTATGTATTTTACTTCCAATCTGTGAAGCAGTTATGTT
Source organism: Micronycteris hirsuta (assembly GCA_004026765.1). NCBI lineage: Eukaryota > Metazoa > Chordata > Mammalia > Chiroptera > Phyllostomidae > Micronycteris > Micronycteris hirsuta. The sequence goes on from PVJI01001671.1 coordinate 16,817, forward strand.
GTTATAATTTAAATATAAATTAATTCAACCAGAGACCCACACTTCTTTCTGAAAGCATTGCAGCTTAATGAGTAAATATGTATTAGCATGTCTTAAAACTGCACATTATTGACCTGAGAGGCAGCGGGGGAACTATAATGACTGATTATGTAAATCTTCAATTGCAGGTTGTCACTGTACTCCATAATGTCATTGATTTACATTAATGTCAGTCTTCCCTTACCAGGCACTTATTAATTAGCTGTTCTTTGACACATATTCTAATGTAGACTTTTTGTGAGTCATTAGAGTCCTCTGTGCAAAGGCCTCCTTGAAGACCTTCCAGTTTGTGTATAATTGACAGACCAGATGACAGCTTTTACTGTTGATCATAAAACTGCAGCCAACTCACTGGGGCAATAGATTTATGTTTAGAAACCTTTCCTTTTAAAGACTTTTTTGTAGAGAAAAAGTTTAAATGGAGGTACAATTTATGTATTTTTTTTTAGTATTATTTTTTAATCCTCACATGAGGATATGTTTATTGATCTTAGAGAGGGTTGGGGGTGGGGAGAGAGAGAGAAAACATTGATGTAAGAAACCCTGATTGGCCCTGGCTGGTGTAGCTCAGTGGATTGAGCGTGGGCTGGGAACCGAAGGGTCCTGGTTTGATTCCCGGTCAGGGTACATGCCTGAGTTGCAGGCTAGGTCCCCAGTGAGGGACCCAGTGAGAGGCGGCCATACATTGCTGTTTCTCTCCGTCTCTTTCTCCCTCCCTTCCCCTCTCTCTAAACAAAAATAAATAAATAAATTCTTTAAAAAAATAATAATTAAAAAAAATAAACCTTGATTGGTTGCCTCACATACACGCCCCAACTGGGGATCAAACCTGCAACCTAGGTATGTGCCATGACTGGGAATGGAACCTGCAAACTTATTTTTGGTGTATGGGACAACACTCTAACCAACTGAGCTACCTGACCAGGGCTATTTATTAAATGGTCTAAAATGTGTCCTTTTTGCAAGGTCATGTTCAGATCAGTTTTCTGAACAACTGCACAGTTGCTATGGGAGATTTTATAGTTATCAAACCTTTTCAGAGGCAGCTACTACATAGGAATTATCTGAAAAAGTCATGTGTTATAAGGTAATTTATAAACTAGCATTTGAAAATGAAGATTCATATTTATTTAACACATCACTCAACTGAATTCAACCTCCTGAGCATCCAATGAATGACAGCATCTATGCCCTGGAAAAAGCCACCATTTAAACTTAAGGTCATGTTTACCAACCAAGAATACTCAAGGTGTCAGATTACCTAATTACTAATTAAAGTAATTACCAATTAGTAATTGCCTCAATCCATTCATTTACTTCTTTATCCATTCAAAAATATTTATTAATCATTAACTCTACACCCAGTACTACTTAGACTGAAGTGAATGAAGCACACACACAAACAAACCCTATCTATGTGCAACTTACTTCTAAGGGGGAGAAGATACAGAGACAACGGCATGAAAATTGTAGAAACACAAAAACTTTATTTTCCTTAACCTGGCATTTTAGTATGATTTACTTTTTCCTTTGGTTCAAACTGGCCTCACCACTGCCCTGACTCATCCACCTCCCTCTCACTTGCTTAATCGCAGGTCTTCAGGACAATGAGGGTCTGGTCAGCATCTTAGAAACAAGGTCCAGGGTCTACTGACTACTGACACAGAGTTTTCAATCAAATTAAAGATAGCGTCTTGGCCTCAGTTGTGTTGCAGCTTCATTCCCAGAAACGTGGCATGATCCCTGAACAATCCTTGCAAAACTGAACAGATCAAGTCCATGGCTAACATCAGGACCAAATGCAATGATCCCTGCTCTAGCATCAACCAATCAGTAGAGACCAGGACCCTAACTGTATTAGTCACCATAATTAATGACTTTTTCTTTATATACTCCATCTTCTGGAAGCCATTGGAGAGCCAGTTCTTTGGGCATGAGCTACCTGTGACTCTGGGCATGGCACCAGCTCCTTAATCAATCCTTACTTTCTTGGCAGCAAACTCCTGAGTGTGTCTCGTTGGGTTTTGATGCATGCAGGCAAGTGGACCCCTTCAGTCTTGTAACAAAATCACACAGAACTTTAGAAGAAACTAAAGTGCCAAAGAGGAGTAAAGGAAGTGCAATAAAGGCAAGCAGTAGTAATGTTGAGTAATCAAGGAAGGCATCCTTGAAAACGGAGGGAGCAGCAAAGGTATGAATAAAGAGGGAAGAAACTATGCAGGTATCCAGAGGAAGAGAGGTCCAGCCAGAGGAAAATAAAAGTTCTGGAAATACAAGAAGGAAGGAAGACCACTCAGATGATACATTTCTTTTTCCTTTTTGCCTTTTGCCTTTGTTCTCCTCCTCTTGTCATATCTGGAGGGGCAGATGGCTGGAGATGGAGCAGACAGCTTGCAGCCATGGAGATGGAAGCTGTTCGTTAATGATGGAGAAGCAGAAAGAGAGGAGTTTGAGTCCCTATGGCATTGTAGGAAACATGGACTCTTACATCTGGCCGTCTAATGTTTGACCAGAATAAACATCTATGAAGGGGGACCCCAAAATTCCAGAATGTATTTATTAAAAATTTTGTTTTTATCCTTACATGTTTAAACTTCAGTCACTTGCAAAGTACTCTCCATTTGATGCAATACACTTATCAAGACATTTTTTCCACTGCTCAAAACCATTTTTTTTTAAGATTTTATTTATTTATTTTCAGAGAGAGGGGATGGGAGGGAGAAAGAGCAATGTATGGTTGCCTCTCACATGGCCCTCACTGGGGACCTGGCCCGCAACCCAGGCATGTGCCCCGACTGGGAATCGAACCGGGACCCTCCGGTTCCCAGCCCGCGCTCAATCCACTGAGCTACACCAGCCGGGCTCAAAACCATTTTTGAACTGGTTGATTTCGATGCCTTTTATTACTTTTGCCACTTTGTTTCACCTCTTGCACATCAGCAAAACGTTTCCCTTTGAGGATTTTTTTCATCTGGGGAAACAAAAGAAAGTCGCTTGGGGCAAGATCAGGTGAATAGGGAGGGTGGTGCACAGGGGTCATACAGTTTTTTGGTCAAAAACTGCTGAATGTTCATCACAGTGTGGGCAGGTGCACTTATAAATCATCCGTCATGAGATGGGCCAACACATAGAAAGAGCCTTCAAAAAAATGCACTGAAGCAGAGCACAGCCTCTCACAACAACGCCAGCTGGTATACTGATGCAGATGGGTTCCTAGAACACTCACCTAGTGGGAGAATCCTGTACTACAAGGGGTCCATCCTCCAGAAGATAATTCCAGTTTTTGGGGGGTCCCCCCTTGTATTCAGTTAAGGCACATTATTTGTGCTTCTTTCCGTTACATGAATCCTAATTGAATCCTAATTGTTATAATTATTTTCTTCATTGAGTTTGTTTTTTATGTCCAATCCTCTACTTAGTTTGTTTCTTTCATTTCAAAGGTAACAATCTTGGACTGGCATTTCTAGTGCTTGTTATGCGAAGTTTTTATTTTTTTTTCTTTCTAAATCACAACAGTAAATTTTATTGTCTGTCTTTATTATCCATATAGGATAGACAGCACCCTGTGTTTAAGCACAGTCCTGGAATAAAACCAAGGTGACTTGCCTACCTGAGGATTGTGTCCTACTTGCTCATTTCACTTGCTCTGTCACTTAAGTCTGTAAAATGACTGGCCTGACGCATAATCACCATAATTTATTTTTCCTAGAGTGACCATACAGGTGATAGCTGTTTTGCCTTCCATTTAAAGTTGTAAGAAGCTGACTATCTAATCTGATGTCAAGGGCCAGAATCCAGTTACATTTAAGTAGTTGTACTTGCAACATCAAAAATGTGTTATTCCCTATAGATGATATGAAATCTTTAAATTCAGTTTCCGCTCTCATTTTTTGTTTAAGGAAAGAAACGTGTTAACGAGAAGAAGTGGAGGTGAAATAAGATTGAGCCCATGACAGACTGATCTCAGGGTAACCCCTAAATTTTCAAACTTGGAGAACACTTGGATTCTTGGGCAGCTCTACCAACCCAGTTCTGTTCCTGCCATCAGCAGAAGGTCTCTAGGAAACTGAGTAAGCTTAGCATTCTTCTGGAGAATTTTGATCTCTCTAGGACATAAAACCTTTAAGGACACTGCCCATTATGATCATTTTTATAGACCAAGTGACGAAACACAGCTTGGCAATCTGTTTTAATGTGTTATCAGCGAAGCACCTGATGATTAACAATGGACTGGATGTCAATCTCTTTCATGGGTGGTTTTCTGAAATCTCATGTTCCAAGTCCATTTTGAAGTATTTGATAACGGAATGCAATGAAATCATTTAACTATTGAGTGGAATTTTGTGAGGAAGAGCATTATGATCTGTGCTCATCACTTAATTTTTATTTTTATCATGTACAGATAATCAAGACTGCCCAAAGACAGATTCATCTCTCCTCGTCTTTCTCGAAGCTGTTCTCCTCTAATTAGCTCCATAACCTTGCAATAACCCACCATCTGCTTTTCGTTTTGGCCTCTTCCTAAAAATAAGTTGAATATGAAATCTGATTTCTCATATACTTATTATTGACGATAAATGGTTATATTACCTTTTCTGGGGGAGAAAGGCATTGTTCTGAGCCTGAGTTTGTAAAGAGATATGATGTGGTCTGTCTATGTAAGGGACTCACAGTTTAATGAAAAAAAAGGGTAGAGTACAATGGTGGTATGAAACAAATGATGTCAATGTAAGAAACATCTAAACTTGCAGAGAATTTGTATGAGTTTATTTCAGACAAACTGACAATTGCTAGGAAGTAAAATCTCAACAGATTGAGAAAACGCTCTGGAGAATGGCAGTTTTACAATTTACTTTATACGTTAGAATCAAAGGAGGAGACCTGTGAGGGCTTATGTGAAATCCATTGGTGGTACCTTAAGGAGGCAGGAGAAAGCAAAGCTGGGAAATCTCTGAGATTGGATTAAGAGTCAAAGGGAGGAACTGGTACTTCTTTTACTTCGTGGGTGTAGGGTAGTTAACAATTAACATTTGCAGCACAGACTTGATTCAGGGAAGAGAATAACAATGAGGGTTTCTGAAACCTCCTGGTCTGTTGTGAGGCTGTACCCTGAGGGGTTTGAACAAAAAAGGATTACTCTGACATTCCAAGGGTATTATGTTATCTTAGGTGCTAAAAAACAATAGGCAGGTTCAGGTAAGGTCAAGGTTGACCTTTGTCAAGGAAAGTACAGGCCTGGAATGTGACTACCATTATTACTCACTTTTAGTTAGAAATTGTTATATTCAGATCATAGGATGTGGTTATTTTCCATCTGAGTCTGTAAGGCCCTTCACGCAGGCCTCCCTTGAGCTCATTAGGTTTAATACGGGGCCCCTTTTTCATACACAGTGATAAGTTGTATAAAGCCTACCTCCCAAGCTGACATTCTCTGGGTGGAATATAAAGTCTCAAATAAGGTAGGATTTAGATGTGCTTTGCAGTAAGGATAGAAACACACCACGAACAAATGCAATGGTACTTTAACAGTAACGATGATAACTAACAATAGCTAGTATTGATTATTTACCTTGTGCCAGATATTATATTGTGCATGCTACAAGGATTACCACATTAAGTCCTCATCACTACACTATGTTTTTGAATGAATTTTTGTTTTCACTCCCATTTTGTAGTAGAGAATATTAAAGATTAGAGCAATATCTGCCCAAGGTTACCTAGCTAATAAAATGATGAAAACAAGATATAAATCCAACATGGTATGACCCCAGATCTGCCTCATTTCTAAGCAGGAGGATCTGAAAAGACAAATTATATCTACTTTTGATCCATTTTCCATAATTTAGAATTGTTACCTCTTAAATTATGCTCAAATTATTGAACCAATACCCCTGGATTTCAGTGTGATGGCTTTAAAATCCAGGAACTCTGCTCTTGGGTTTACTTAATGGGCTGATAAACTGCCAGGATTGTGAATTCATTGTTAAACAGTAGCCTGGAAGTGAAAGATAAGAATGCATATGCTTTGTCTACAGATGGAGCAAGTTGTCATTCAAAGCTGCAAAATATAGCTAAGCAGTTTAAGAACTGAACAGAACATAAGTTCAAGACCCAGGAGGAGAACATAAGACCAGACAATATGCCAATTAATGGAATTAAACTGAAAAGATTTAAATTGAGGTCCCCTCGGGAGACCATGTAAAAAGAAAAGGCAGTTAATTCAATAAGGACAAAAGGATAAGGGAGCTAACTAGGAGAGGATCAGAATATTTAAAGTTGATAGTGTCTTAAACATTAAAGAACATTGGCTTGTGATTGCCGTGAATTTATTATGCCCCGGTTGCTCGATCTAATTTGGTCTCCTTCATTCTCTGAACAAATGCGCTCATCCTGAGCTTCCAGGACAAAAGAAATAACCCTTTTTTTGTTGTTGATGCAGTCAGGCTATGAAAGTGATTATGATCAGCAGCCGTTCACAGAGGAAAAAATAAAGGACCTATCCATCATGTCAGTAAAGTTTTCTGTCCATCTGTCACGTTGCATCTCAAAGACTGTTTCACCACATTTTAGTTGTTTTAAAAGGTATACTTAAAAAAATACATTTCATACTTAGAAACTCCGCAGTACACTGAGAGTTTAAATGTATAGATGTAATTTCTCTTGCTAAGCAGGTTTTAGAGTACCAAAGTCATGGCAGGGGGTAGTTAATAGACCAATAAAGTGAATATGTATGTCTCCGCAGCAAATCATTGAAAATGTGAATTTAAGAAATTCTGTTATGGGCTGTATTCTCTAGAATAGCAGTTGTTCAGTGTCATTATTCAATTGCGTAACAACAAATGTGCCTCTAAAGACGAAGTCTAAAGACTCAAGGAGGGAGCAGGATTAAAATGCTACACAAATTGCAAAGGCACCAAAATCCTGACCCTGAGCTCTGCAAATGCACACTTGCAAGGACAGTGTTGCCGAGGACCCCCGATTAGTGAAGGCAAGTGATACCATTTGAGGACGCAGGGATACAAACTTAGAAGAACCATTTATGGGAAAGAAAACAATTAATCAATGGTGTTGGCATAGCAAGTCCAAAACTATAAGAAATTTTCTGAGTTTATTTGAGCCAAACTGGCAATTGCTGGGAAGCAAAATCTCAATGGAATGAGAAGAATTACTCAGGAGAATGGCAGTTTTACACCTTATTTTATATATTAGAATCAAAGGAAGAGGTAGAAGGAGAGTTATATGAAATTCCTTGGTGGTAGATTACGGAGGCAGGAGAAAGCAAAGCAAGGGAAATTTCTGAGATTGGATGGAAAGCAAAACAGATAGGCAAATACTTCTTTTATACATTGGTGGGTATAGGATCATTAACAATCAACACTTACAGGGCAGAGAGGTGTATTTGGGCAACGTGATAACAATGAGGGGGTTCTGTGATCTTGTGCTCTGGTGGGAGATTGGGCCCTGAGGGATCTGGATAAAGGGGATCACCCTGACATTCCAAAGGTATGTGGTCATAGATTCAAAAAGCAATAGACAGGCTCAGTCAAGGTGAAGAGTGATCTTTGTGAAGGAACATACTGGCCTAGGAAATGACTACCTGCCGTGACTCACTTTTAGTAAGGACATTTTAATTTCAGACTACCCTAAGCCAGTACTCTCAATCTCTGAGTCTATAAGGCCCACCATACAGGCCTCCCCTAAGCTTGCCAGGTTTAGGGTGCAGTCCCTTTTTTGTCCACAGCCAGTATCGATGAGGCTAAAACAGTGCAATTTTATTAAGGAACTGCTCCATCTTATATGTATACCTGGAGACCATCAGGCTTTGTCATTGTGCTGTAGCTGATGAGTTGTACCCTTTTATTTTTTTTATAAAGCCCTGATCCACACAAATTTTATCATCTAAAAATTTCAAGAGTAGGACCAATAAATTCTATGCTTCCCCCTCCCTTGTGTGTGTGTGTGTGTGTGTGTGTGTGTGTGAATGAACTAGATTTTCTGCCAAATCGAATGTACACATGCATACTTCTCTTTTGCTCTACTTCACTGAGCTTATACATACACGTGACTCATGTTAGTTTTGCAGAGGTGGCAGCAAAAGTGTTAGTCCCCAATGAACAGCAACAGTGTCCTGATGTCTACATATGTCTTTGCTCTAAAACATTCCTTTAAGATATTTACTGCAAACTGGGGCTAGAGAATGGACATGATGTTCCTTAAACAAGTGGTCCTACTTCCCCTGGTTTTTGTTCTCCACATACAAAAAGTCACCATCAGATTACTGATAGAAATATGCCATGACAGAATTTATGGCACCCGTTCAGCCCAATGCATCTTAGCACTTAGGAATAAAAGAGGACACGGTTGGGGCTCCTGGGATCCCTTAGAAGAGCTTCTAAAGAGGTCTCTCTCAGGACAGAGCAAGTCTAACACTGACATAGATCTGTTTTTCTAGATTTTTAAAAATACTTTTTAAGGGTTTATGAATTTACATACATAGGCCCAATGATGAGAACTTAGAGATAGTCCTGGCCGGTGTGGCAAAGGGTCACCAACTGGATTCCCAGTCAGGACACATGCCTGGGTTTCGGGCCAGGTCTCCAGTAGGGGGTGCAAGAGAGGCAACCACACATTGATGTTTACCTATCTCCCTCTCTTCCCCTCTCTAAAAATAAATAAATAAAATAAAATAAAAGAACTTAGAGATATACTTGAATGCAATACGCCTGAAATTTGAATACACACTTGGAAACACAGATATGTTTTCCGCAGAGCCCTGTACTTCATGGCACAATCTGCAGGCGGACACCGACTTTCACATCACTCAGTAGTTGTTCTGCGTCACAGGTGCCATCGGATTAAGAAACTGACATGGGTCTATGGCAACAGTTAGTTCAACACTTCTTTGCCATCCAGCAGCTTGCTGGAATTAAAAGCTCTAGAAAATGGACAATTAAAATACTTATTATATGCATGGCACCATGGTAGGTGTATGAGAACAAAGAAACCAGATATGATTCTCAGTCAGCAAGAGTACACACATGAGTAGTCTATGCTAAATGCCATAGAGACGTGAGGTAAGAAGGAAACTGACAATTTCATGAAGGCCTTGAACCTTAACCCAGTGGTCATTTGGGGGAGATGGGGGAAAGGGTAGACGAGGGGGTAAGGGTATGCTTCAGATGCTGTACAGGAACTTTATATATTTTAGGTAATTTAATTAATAGCATAAATAATCAAGGATAGTGCTGAAAAGGTAGAAATTATTGTGAGTTTGATTATTTAAAGAAGTCTTCATGGAATAGCTGCAAGATGGGGTGGAATTCATGGATGTTAAAAAATGGGTTTGGTGGCTGTGGAGGAAGAAGACCTCTGAGACAGAGAGTGACAGAAGTAAGGCAAGATGGGAGGAGCTTGTGGAGAGCATTCGGGGAATGAAGAATATGACTTTCACTGTGCTTAGCAATTGTCATGTCAGTGGGCATCCCTGATCCGAAGGCTATAAATAATTCATCTGATCTGTTTACTTTGATGGCCACGGACACATCTGAATGGAGATCCTTTCGGTTTTTTAGATTCATGGCCGGCAGAGAGCGATCATTCGAAGTGACACAGTCAACTCCTTGTTCTGCAAGTGGCAAGGGCGGCAGCGGGGCTGTTGGTCCATTGTCTTGGTCAGCGTGGAAAGGTCAACGTTCTCTTTTTGGACTTAGAGCAGCTAGAGCTGCTGCAATCGCAGGGAAGGTGTCTGACTTATATTGTAGGGTGGTTTGTTTAGTCAGCACGGAATTATCTTCTAATACAGTTCTAAGACTGCCGACTACGGAGTCTATTCAACTGAAAAGAAGACCCTGCTCCTTCAGCCAAAGGAAATCCTTCTGTGCCTTCGAATCACCGGTTGGAGAAAGCCACTCTTCTCCCGATAATGCACTCTTTAGTGTCTTGGGTGGAGTGACCATGCCAGAAAGAAAACAAAGATAATTCTTAAGAAACACAGATCAGAAAATTCAGACAAAGGTATCTGCGGCTTTTCCTTCACCTCATTTTCCACTGCCTTTGAAAATGAGGCCAGTGGGTGGCGCTATTCAAGTGAGGTAGAAGACCTGAGTTTTTCCACTGGAAATCCGAAATTCACAAACCCAATCTAAGCTTCCCCAGACTTCCCTGTCTTCTGAGTTATTTTTCTTACTTTTCCCAAGTAAAATCACTCCGGTCCCCATTCTTCAGAACTGAAGGAATTCTCTGCTCTCTGTAAGACTTTTTAAGAATGCTTAGGGAGTGCTTAGTGCAAACCAGGCATCACTTGTCACCTCGCTCTCTACACTGCCACCAAGCATTTTCTTTCATTTCCATTTACTAGCTCTCTTTTAAAAAGATTTAATTGAATTTACTGGGGTGACATTGGTTATAAAATTATATAGGTTTCAGGTGTATAATTCTACCATACCTCATCTGTATATTCTATTGTGTGTTCACTACCTGAAGTCAAGTCTCCTTCTATCACTATTTATCCCCCCTTTACCCATGTCTACCTCCCACAGCCCCTTCCTCCTACCCTCTCTTGACTATTTTCATACTGCATTACTTTTCTGTTCCTGCAGATCCCCCCCTTTCTTTCCCCTAAGCCTCACTGAACTCAGGTTTTGTGTTTAGAAATCTTCAGGAAATCCTTGAAGCTATCGTAAGAGGATTAACAAAAAACAAAACTAAGAACTCAGCTGCCCATGTCTTTACTCCTCTAGTCTGCTGGTCATACTCTGTCAAAGATGAAAAGATGTCTTGCTGGCCGTCTCTTCCCTAGACCCTGGAGGCTGTGGCAAAAAAATTACAGTGTAGGTGGTGTGTATTGAATATCGCAAACCCTTATGAAACATGTGTTATAACCAAACTGATGGCTTAAATGTTATGGCTTAACATTAGTCACGTACAAATATGCAGCTAGTCATGTTCTTGAACCTATGCACCTGATATGTGCAATAATATTTAAGAGAAGCATTTGTATCTCTAGACTGCTGGTATGTTGCATAGCCCCTGTCATCTCTAGCGACATTCTTTTTTGCTCTCTCTTCCTGGTTCTTGGATCCACTAGAGAAAACTCCACTTCCTTTCACATACTTAAGAAATCTCCCTGCAAAACTTTAACCCCCATCCTTACCATGGAAAAACGTCTATATTATGTTTGGATATACTCCTTTCAATTATTTCAATCTCACCTTCTACTCAAAAATCTGGATCCAAAATGGCCCTGAAAGGATACCCCCTCTCCCAGAAATGCTGCCTTCGTGAACTGAAATGTAGCAACAGCTACTGACATCTTTTATAACAGCAACAATTTTTTGATCCTTGGGATTGAGCTGGAGCCAGGGAAGAGACCAGGAATGAGCAGGAAGAATGTGAGGAGAGACTGGGACACTGCATCATCTGGATGGGAACTGCTCTCAGATTCTAGGACCCTGCAAAGTGAAACTTAAAAGTCAAACACGACTGAAGGTTCTTAGGTCAGCCCAGAACTCACGCGATAACCTGAAGACACTTAAGCACATTAGTTATGAGCTCTTGTGTGGTATAGAAAACATCTGCCGAGCAGGACACGATGTGGTGTGTGCTCAGAGAGACTCTCACACCCTTCTTACGAATGCATTATCCATTTTTTATCTGCAAATCTGCATCCCTTATATTAAAATAAGATTGTGTTCCTAGCTATTTCCTCAATTGATGCCCAAGTAATTTACAATAGTAATCTGCAAAAGTAAAAGACTCTTTTAAATTAAAAAAAATAGATTTCATTATATTTTGTTCTTAAACGTAGATACATAAGGAGGGCCATTAGGTATATAGAATGAGAAACATTCATCAAAGACATCCCTGCAAATTTTGTAGGAATACTAGACCATTCATCTTCTGGAAGACGATATTTTAAACACCTCTGTTATTTACATCCTGTGAAGTACATTTTAAAGCCATTTTACCTTCTATCCTAAAGTACCTGACCTAAAAACAAAGTAATATATGTATTTAGAAAAGGGCAAAAAAAATTCAATTTTCTGTGTTATTATTACCCATATCATTGTTACTGATGCTTTTCTAATTTTATTGTCTTCCAACTACATTTGCTACATGTGGTGGTGAACACTGTATCACTTCACGCATGAGCTTCGAAACGAGGAAACGACGTTATTTTGGTGATCTTTGGAGTAAGAACTCTTTTTTCTCTCTTTTTTATAACTGACCTTTTCAGAAAGAAATCCTTCTTGAGAAGTTATCTTTTAATTTGTTATATTTTTTTCAAACTACACTGTCACATGTGCTTTAATGACACAGTATTTCTTAACACCTAAAAATAAAACAAACACCATTTCTTTGACTTTTAACACTCTTGTGGTTTTACGCATTGAATGCAGTCTTCGTTAGTAACATATTATTTTATACCTGCTTTCCTTTTAAAGGGCTTATATGCATTAGAAGAGATCTCCTGCTGAACAGAATTTAATAAAAAAAAGAAAACAGGTCGGAAATGCTTTGTTAGATATTATTGAGGTAGAAAAGAAGTCCTCAGTCAGGAAGGTTAAATGAAGGTCACAAAATAGTTTTTCTGTGGTTTCTAACATAGGAGTCAGTGAGTTAGACACTTTTCTTACTTCAAGAGTCTGACAAAATTTAGGCTAGTGTTAAGCTGAAGTAAAGAAAGAAACATTGGAAGATACCCTGTTCGTTTGTTTTTGCTTTAAAATGGCGCCATCCTTCCACAGCTAGCAGTAGGAAGATCTTGACCTTACTCTTTTTCTGCCCCAAATCAACCATCCACCATTGAATAGATCTCTTAATTTTCCCAGTTCTCAGTTCCACATTTATAAAAAATGTATGTTGTGTTCAATAATGCTTAAAACCCTACTTGTATCCAGAATATACAACAAACTCTTATATCTCAATAATAAAAGGATAACCCAATTTTTTAAAAAATGGGCAAAATATCTGGATAGGCATTCATCAAAAGAATATGCACAAGTGGTAAATAAGCAACCCTAACTATGCTCAACTTCATTAGTCTTCAGGGAAATGCAAATCAAAATCACAATGACATACTGCCGCACATCCACTAATATGGCAATAATAATAATAATAATAAAACAATAGTAACTGTTAACAATGATTTTAGAAATTGGAATCCTCATTCATCTGGTGAGAATGAAAAATGGTGCAGTTAGTTTGGAAAGAGCTTTGCAATTTTTCAAAATGTTAAATTGGATTTATTGCATGATCCAAAACTCCAACTCATAAATCCATTCCAAGGGAGTTGAAAACATGCACATACACAAAAACTTGTACCTGGATGTTGATTTTATAACGTTCATATTTATCAGTAGTATTCAGCATTATTCTTCATATCCAAAAGAAGAAATAACCCAATTATCCAGCAACTGATAAAATCAATAAACAAAATGTAATATGTCCATGAAATAGGATATTATTCTTAAAAACAGATATTCACAACCATGAAAATAAATGAAGTACCGATGATATATATATGCTACAACATGGATGACCATTGAAAATATCCTAAATGAAAGAAGCCAGTCACAATGGACCACATGTTGTATGATTCCATTTATGTGAAAGTTCAGAATAGGCAAGTTTATTGAGACTAAAAATTAGATCAGTTTTTGCTTGGGTCTGGGGAGAATGGCAAGAGAATGGGAATGAGATTCACTGCTAATGGGCACAGAGGTGATGAATATGTTCTCAAAATGCTTGTATTGATGTTTGGACGACTTTGAATATACTAAAAACCATTGAGTTGTATGCTTTAAATGGGTAAATTATATGGTGTGTAATTGTGTCGCAGTAAAGCTGTCATAAAAATATCTCCTCTTTGTTGAAAATATTTTATTACTAATTATTATATTATTTGTGTATGTGTCCTTATGAGCTACTTCTATTTTAATAAAAACTTTTCTTTTAGAAGGCCATTGACTTTTCTTTAAAAATAGAGACTTTAATAAATTACTATACTAGTATCTCCACACCATTCTTGGTGTTTATATGCACCAGCAAAACTCCTCCTAGAACAATAGATTTCTGTGCATTATAACGCCTCAAGGAGTCTTAGCAATGACAAATCTTTAAAACGTTAAGTTCAAGTCCATGCCATAATACCCACAAGATTGAACATAACGAAAGTGATGAGTGCTAAACACATTCTAAATTTTGTTTGAGTAAAGGAATAAGAAATGGGCTTTCCTGAATCATGAAGGATGGATACAAATGGGGAGGATGACACAGCGTCATCATCAGATAATAGTCACCCTGAATACCTCAGTGAGTTACAGGTCTCCACCAAGTTCCTCAGATCCAATGTTGGTCACTTCAGTTCCAAACAGAGAGGGACTCTAGGCAGAGGCTCAGGGAACAGTCCAGAAGTTACACCACAGCAGATTTGCTCTACTGTCTAGGTGATTAATGTGACAGAATGAGAAAGAAGACCATGAGTTTAGGGTAGTAAAGTGTATATGTCGTTTTTGCACTTAGTTTTATAAAATTTGTAGCACTGAAGACAGCACACTTGTCAGAGGTGTCTGAAATCTAAAGAAAAACATTAACAATAATGAGGTGCTATCAGCCAGAGCTTTCAAGAGCAGTAGATTTCAACAAGGGGAGCTGGAGACAGAGCAATAATAAAAGGACCATTAACGAATACATGAGGCATCTTCTGGGAATTCTCAAAAACACTTGAGGGATGGGATGAGAGGTTGGTAGTAACTCAGGCCCTGCTTATACAGGAGAAATTTAGGAATTACTGTTACAATGGAATAAAGAACTGCGAAGAGTCTGAAATTTTACTCTAGTACACAAGTTATGTTGATACTTGTTCATTGTAAGTTAACACGTTAGCTTCTTCTCACTATTTTTCGGATGCTAAAAGAAGACGTGAGACTTCTAAGTCAGAAAACAAACAATTATTTCTCACAGCAATTGTAGTAGCCAGAATATAATCTCTCTCTCTCTTTCTTACTCCCAATTTCCTGAGCCCCAAATCTCAAATCTCCCATGGTGATGTGATGGTAATTTATACAGTAGATTATATTACAGAAGAGAAACTCCAAGTTTAAGGAACCTGAATTTTTAATAATGGAAAGCTAGCTAATCTTCTTGGCTTTCACCTTGAAGGAAGAGATAACTCTATTATCTGGGCAAAAAACAAACTTATCCACTGTCCCAGAGAGAACAAAACGTTATCCTCGAGCTTGTTCACTGTGAAAACAACCTTGAAAAGATAGCCTGGAATAGGTGTCACTGCTTTTTACCTGCAAGTCCCGCATGGGCACCAGAGACCTGTGGAGACTGTCTCCCTGTGCATGACCCTATGCAGACTCAGGTTATATACTGGCGGGTGTTGTGTCTTTCTTTGGAAATGGTGTTCTCCCCATTAACTGAGTTTCTAAGAGAACATGTGTAACTTATTACGGTGGAACACTTGAACAATTCAGTAATTTAGCGTGCTGTCTATGCTACAACCTTAAAAGTTTTCTTCTCTGATTATTTATTTATCTCTGTCAGCTCTCTTTCCCTACTAGAATGCTGTAAGCTCAATGAGAGTGTGTGCTTCATTGTTACACTCTTGGATTCCTAGCATTTAAACAACACCTGGTACATAGCACACTGACATTTTTTGAATGAATGAATATATTGAAGAAGTGAAAGGAAGGAGAGGGGAGAAGAAATGCAAAAAATAGAGGTATAAGATATCTGAGCATTGTTGAGTTTCCACCTTGCTCTGCATTACCCCTTTTAAAGTTATTCTTTGTACTACTCCACTCCTCTTCCCATACCCCAACATTCTCTAAATTACAAGTTGCCGAAAATCAAAACACCTTCAGGATAGAGTTTAGGGTCTCAAATGGCAAAGCTAGTTATAGTGGAAGATGCAAGTTTTGTAATAAATGAGTCACTGAGTAGGACTTTTATGAGAATCCATCTCTAGAAATTAATGTTGTTCTATGGACAATGTGGTAATTAATAGCTGTTGTTAACAAAAATAATATCTTGGAATGGTCTTGTCTGAAACTCAATGGTCTTTTTCCCCATGCACTTATGTGTGTGTGCATGTGCGTGGTTCTGTGCAAGGTTATCACAGGTAGGTTTGTGTGACCACCACCACAGGGGAGGACCAGAACGGTGCTATCACAAGGATCCCTCATTATGGGAAGGATGCCAGTTACTTCTCTCCTCACCTTCCCAGCTCCTGGCAACAACTAATCTGCTCCTCATCTCTACCCTCTGTCATTTCAAGAATGCTCTAGGATGGAATCATATAGTAGGTAACCTTTTAAGATTGGCTGTTCTTTCTCCGCTTGTTCGAATTTGCTTGAGATTCATCCAAGTTGTGTGTTTTAACAGCTTTTACTTTCATTGCTGAGTAGTGTTCTATGGAATGGATGTACCACAGTTTGTTTAACCATTCACCCATGAAAGGCACTGGGTTGTTTCCCGTTTGAGGCTAAATAAAGGGGCTATGAACATTCAAGAATATGCTTTTGTGTGAACATAAGTTTCAATTTCTCTGGGATAAATGCCCAAGAATGCCATTGCTAGACTGCAGTAACCACTTTAAGCACATGTTTGGCTTTATAAAAAGCTTCTCATTTTTTTCTAGAGTGGCTATATCATTTTACACTTCCACTAACAATAGGATCCAGATTCTCTGCATCCTCGCCAGTGTTTGGTGTTATTATTATTTTTTGAGACATCCTGATAGATGTGTAGTAATATCTCATTGTGATTTTAATTTCTATTTCTCTCATGACTAATAATGTTGAACATATTTTCATAAATGTATTTGCCATTTATATGCTCTCTTTAGTGAAATGCTTGTGTATGTCTTTTGACCAGTTTCCAACTGGTATTTTTTTAACTGTTGAGTTTTAATCATCCTTATGTATTCTAGTCACAATTTATTTGTCAGATATTCAGTTTGCAAATATTTTTATATTTTTAAATTTTATACTTGTAGCTTTCCTTTTCATTTGTTAACAAGGACCCTTGTTGAGTAAATGTTTTTAACTTTAATGAGGTTCACTTTATCAATTTTTACTTTCATGAGTCATTCTTTTGGTGACAAGCCTTAAGAGCTCTTTGTGGAGCCCCAGTTACCCAAGGATTGCTCCGATGTTTATCTACAAAAGTTTTGTAGTTTTATGCTCTATACATAAGTGTGAGATCCATTTTGATTTGATATTTGTGTAAGGTGTGAGGTTCAGGTCTACTTTTATTTCTTTTGTCTATGGATATCTGATTGCTCCCACACTGTTTGTCAAATAGATTATCCTTCTTCAACGAATCACTTTTACATCTCCATCAAAAAAAAACCAGTTGTGCCTGTTGGTTATGGTCTGTTTCTGAGTTCTTTATTCTGATCCATCGATCAATGTGTCTATGGTATATCTTCATTTCTGTAACTATACAATAAGGCTTCTCATCAGGTAGAGTAATATTTACCATTTTATTCTCCCTTTTCAAAATTGTTTTAGCTGTTCTAGCTCCAGTGCTTTTACATGTAGATTTTAGAGTACAATTTTCTTTTTTATCCTTTTTTCTATTGTTGTGCAATTATAGTTATCCACATTTTCCCCATTACTCTCCCCCGCCCTACCCACCCTCCCACATTCAATCCTCCCCCACACGTTGGCTTTGTCCACGGGCCCTTTATACATGTTCCTTGACGACTCTTCCCCTGCTTTGCTCTATTATCTCCCTCTAGCCTCCCCTCTAGAGTATGTTTTTCAATATCTACCCCCCCCAAAAAAAAACAACCTTGTTGGGACTTTGATAGGAATTTCACTAAAACTGTAGATCAGTTTGGGGAAAATTGATGTCTTAACTATGTTGTTACTTTCAATCTATGGATATTGTGTGTGTGTTGATTTAGTTAGGTCTTCTTTGGTATCTTGCATCAGCATTTTACAATTTTTGGAAGTCAGGTTGTGTATATGTTTTGATAGATTTATACTAAATTTGATAGATATTTTCCTTTTTGGAGCAAATGGAAATCTGTTGCATTTTTAATTTCAGTTTCTAAATATTCATTGTTTGTTTGTAGAGATGTATTGATTTGTTTCTCTATGTTGACCTAATATCCTTCATTCTTGCTGAATTCAGTTTTAAAAGGCATTTTGCAGAGTCCTTGGGATTTTCTACATACACAATCATGTAGTCTGCAAATAGCAATGGTTTGGTTTCTTCCTTTCCAGTATAGATACTTTTAAATTGTATTTATTTATTTTTTCTCTGATTCTGCTGGCTAGAACTTTCAACACCGTGTTGAGTAAGAATGGTGAGGCCAGACACGCTTGCCTCCTTCCCAGTCCTAGGTGGAAACCAGTTAGTCTTCCTTCTGCAAGTGTATTGCTACCTGCAGGCTTTTTGGATATTGTGCTCTTTTACATTTGAGGGGATTCCCTGTTAGTTCTAGGTTTATGAGAGTTTTCATCACGAATGAAGTCGGATTTTGTCAACTGCACTTTCTGCACCAATTGATCTATGATTTTTTTTTAAAGCCTGTTGATACGGTGGGGTACAGTAAATTGGTTTGAATGTTGGATCAGCCTTACAAACCTGCAATAAACCCCACCTGGTCTTTGGGTATAATTCTCTTTATATGGTGCCAGATTTTATTTGCTAATATTTAATTTAAATGTTTTGCATGTAAATTCATAAGATATTTATCTATAGCTTTCTTATTTATTTTCTTTGTTTTCCTTTTATAAAAATAGAAGATAAAAACTACCTTTGTCTGGTTTTATTATCAGCATAATACTTAAATGTGTTGGGACATATTCCTCTTAATACTGGAAATGACAGCATAACACTGATGTTAATTTTCTTTAGTATTTGGAAGAATTATTAAGTGAAGCCATCTGGGTCTGGAGATTCCTTTTGCCGGAGATTTTTAATAAGGTTTAATTTCTTCAATGGTTACAGGACCATTCACTTTAGTGACTTCAGATTGTCTGTTTTTTGTGTTTTTTAATAAATCAAAGACCATTTTAGCAATGGTCATAGTCAGCATACTTCAGTATAGTTTCTACTTACTTTCTCCACAGAGGCCTTCTTGCCCCTGAATCTAATGCAGGTGTTCGGGGTCCACTTGTTCCAGAATCCCCCCGGGTTTAAAAAAGAGCCCTTGCAGCTGCCTTTTCTTTCTTCTGCAGCCCACTGCTGAGCTTGGCTGCCCGAGTTCTCAAGTATCTGCACCAGTAGAAAGAAGTGACCTTCAGTGGCCCTTCTTCTTTTAAAACCCCACCCAGAAATCTTTTCATATAACTTTAATCTGTTAATAACCTCAAGAGGGTAGAACATAGTGGAGTGAAGACCAAGTAATAGAAGTCATCTCTGGCTGCAATTCTGCACTGGTCTCTGGAAGAAACTGCTTTCCTTGAATTGAGGGAGCCTAGATAATACTAGTAGACTCAGCACGAAAATGTGGACAATTGCTCTGGTTAATGTAAATAGTGTGTTTTCAAGGATTGTTGGAAGTTAATTTGAAGGATATTTTAAACTCATGCTCAATTACTGGCATAAATCAAATAGTTTTCAATAAATATGTTAAAATGTTCTCTACTACATCATGAATAATCCTTGTTCTCTTGCATTATAATCATATGTTGATTGTGCTCCATCCGTTAAAGGTAGCAGATTTTTTCCAGCATAAATTAGTGTCAATATAAATCTCAAAAGATTTTTAAAAATATTCTTCTATACCATGAAATAAGAATACACTTTGCTAATTCTCTTACATCTAATATATGGAAATGTCTAATGTGCTTGGCTGGTGTAGCTCAGTGGATTGAGCATGGGCCTGCAAACCAACCAAAGGGTTGCCAATTTGATTCCCAGTCAGGGCACATGCCTAGGTTGCAGGCCAGGTGCCCAGTAGGGGGCGTGTGAAAGGCAACCACACATTAATGTTTCTCTCCCTCTCTTTCTCCTTTCCTTCCCCTCTCTCTAAAAATAAATAAATAAAATATTAAAAAAAATGTCTAATGTGGTAACTCTGCCACAGAGAAAAGACTAAAAATACATGCTTGTGGGAAGCATGACTGTAGAGGTTCTGGAGCACAGCCACACACCAATTTCTGACAAGTCCGTGGACAGATATCTTCCTTGTGGTCCCTTTCCGTGCATGTCTTAGACTGTTCGCACAGCTTACTGGTTGGTCTCCTGTAATGTCTGCTGCTCTGCTTCCTCCTTTTGCCCCTGCATTTAAGGAGTCATATCTATAAAGAGAGACTTTCAGGAACGGATGCTGCATATTACCCACAGTAAATTACAAATAATTTATAAAATATGAAGTACTTCCTCTTTAAGAGATATTTACCTTTTACACATATATTTGCAAATAAGTTTGCTTATATTTATACCAAATGTAAGCAAAGCATGTATCTGGTATAAACCAGAGAAATTGGGATATAATTTTGACATTTTATACACCAGAAAGCAGGCTAAACATGTCACTGTTTCAGCAAGGGAACCAGTGGGATTGAAATTATATGTATGGCTTTCTCACACAAAGTCAGCTCTGACTCTTCACCACTTTGAGTTGATTCTATTAATTTTTGCATCAAGGATCCTTGGAAAGAAATCATTCTTATTAAAATCCTAACACAAAGTCAGATGGTATTTAATTCACCATAATAGCAAAGAGTCATATTTAGTATTTCAGCAAACAAATAAATTCATTATCACTGCAGAAATGGTTTAAAAGTGTTTATGTTTAGGATAGTTCCGTTTTGTTCACTTTGTTTGTATATTACAAAGTACAAAGGCTTCAGAAAATTGTTTTTTTTTTTCTCTGCTCTTTAGGCTATAATCTCTGTTCATGGTTTGAAGAGAGACTTCTTTCTTTGACATTGTTTGGAATCCAGTAGAGGAACAAACTATCTGGGTTCTCTTTGTCAGAGATTTGCCATCTGAAATAGCAGTGCCTACATGAGCCTCCTATGTATATGCACATGGTTCTCCAGTAGTTCCCCAGATCCATTTGGAACATTTTTAATGGGGCTCTTATTTTTCCTGACACTCACTTTACAAAGTCAGCATATATTCCCTCCGTGGGTGTTCGCAAGGCTTTTGGCCATGGAACCGGCTCCTAGGAATGTTTCCAGCGTGATTCATCATGGTTAGTTATACACCTCTCCTAACGGGGTGAGTTCTGTTCTCAGGGCTCATGCTGTATAACTCCCATTAGTGTCAATGGGGTTGAAGCTAATAACTCAAGGGGATCTAAATCTTGCCAACAGTGAGAGGACATTTTAGTTTTCCATGATTTAATTTAGGCTTCCTATGGTGATTTTGATACCTCTGATAGGATTCTTTTCTTTTCCATTTGTTAATATATTCATAAAAATAACATAAGGCCAGCTGGAGTTTCTCTGTCTCTGTTTCTCTCTCTCTCTCTGTTAGCACTGCAACTCTATTGTAGATAGCTTCCTTCTTGTTTCTTTCTCATTGCTCGTCAGCTCAGTGTCTCTACCCTGTTACTCATTTCTGACTCTCACTCCTAGAGAAAATATCCCTATGATCTCCAGTTTATTCTTCAGTTTACTTTGAAGTAACTCAATTTTGTTTTTGATAGAAGAGAGAATTCTAGACTTAATATCTTATGGAGGCAATGCCTTTTAATTATGTAAAAGTTTACATAAGTTTCAAAACTATTAATGAAATATTCAATGGAAATTTTATCTCAATGTTATAAAAAAACTTAATTTTTTTCCTGGGCTCAAAAGTTAAACTCTGTAATTTTGATATCATTAATTCTCATACCTTAGGAAGTCACAGCTTTAAATTTTAAACATAGACAAATATTGAAATATGCCCTCTAAGTTTCTTAGCTTTTTACTTAAGATATAAAGTCACTGGAACAAGTCTTTTTACCCTAAATTCTATTTGTTAATTTTTGTTTATGTGTATTTTTAGGGAGAAGGTTCAGATCTTTCCAAAGTACTCATTTCTTAAAATATGTGTACACCCACACACACACATAACTATATATACCATCTACTAGAAATGCATTCCAAGTTTCTTATGAGGATAGCCTCAATTCTGATTTTCCTGAGAAGTGGATAACATTTAATGAGTTTGATGAGCACTTAAAAGACCTCTTCATCCCACCTCGTGTTTTTGCTTCCTGACAAACTACCTCCACACTCTTTAGCAGAAACCCACAAAATGCTGCTTGCCCCACCTCCTAGTTTCTAGTTAATAAGAGTCATTGTAGAGTCACCTGGTTTCAAGGTGTCAAAGCTGTTACCCCTACTTCCTCTCTGCCAGAAGACTCGAAACTCAGGTAAATCCAGGAGGTATGGTCCCAGTACCTCCCTGACTAGTGACAACATGGTCCCTGGGTCCATCCAATTCAATTCACCCTTTGAAACCCGATTAGAGTTCCAATATCATGCATTTAGGCAAAATGAGATTATCTGAATATAACTCACACTGTGGGTGAACATAAACATTTATATAGTTAAACTCATTATTACTAATTATAGCTTTACTTAGTTTTCAAAAAAACATACTGAACTTACACATACTCTCTGTCAGCTACTGTTTGATAATCAGTTAAATCTGGGCATCCTCACTCATGGTCAACAACAGTTCCCTAGACAGAGCTCACTAGGTTAGTGACTCCCTACTGATTTTCTAGGTTTTAATGTGTTACTTTCATTTGCTCTATTATTTGTTGCACGAAATTTGCTAACTCTCTTCACAGTTCACTCAGTTAATCCCATGTGCACTCCATTTCTCTGTACATTCTGTCTTCTGCATACTTTTGCATGTTTCTTGAAGCTTCCACACGCTGGTTACTGTTTCCTCTGATACCTGCTCTGCTTCCAGGCTCCACACCTTTGGAAGGAGCCTCTGCTCTGGGCCGTCTGCATTGTGTCCGCCTCATCCCACCACTGACTTCACACCCTCAGCCTGTCATCATTCACACTAGGTGTTGCTCACTCAAATTCACTATTTTCCAATGTTTTTTGTAACTGTTGATTAATTATCTCTAATAAGAGAGGCTATTTCTCCCACTTTAAGAAAGCCTCTACTCTCTAATTTCCTATCAGTGTCCTCAAGAAGACACTCCTCAGGGAAGAAAAAAAAAAATCTCTTACTTCCTGCTTCTTTTCTTTTAAGCTCTCTGAGAGCAGCAAAGCTATTATATACTTCAAAGCCATCTACGATTTCACCGGGTCCCTGTTTGTGTGTGTGTGTGTGTGTTTATTCTTTTATTCAACAGACGCTAATGAATTAGACACTGTGCAAGCTCCTGGGAATAGAAAGTTGTATGCGTTGTAGTCTCTGTCCTCCAAGCCCCTACAGTCTACCACAAAAATCAGCTTTGCCTTTAACCTTTACTGCTCACAGCACTTAGAATACATTTGTGTTTCCCAGCACTAGCGAATGGCATTTTTTCCAGTTTGTGGTGGAACTATTTATACTATTTATATTTATATTCTTGACATACTATTTATATTTAGTATGTCATTTAGTATGTCAAGAATTACCATTCATACGAATAATATTTTACATGCTATAGAACTTTTTTTCCTTCTGTGTTCCATTTATATAGCTGCTGCTTTTGATACTCATTTCTATTCTCACTTTCTCCCCAGAATCTTCTTCTGAGCGTTCTTATTTTATGAGAGTACTGAAAGGCATTTCTCAGTCCTTTTCAACTTTTCATATTCTCTTCAGTCAGAGGCACCAGCTTGCATTTATAGCACGCAAAATTGATGAGTGCCTCAGAAAGAAAGGCAAACATAAAGCTCAGACTCTATGCTACCTGCATCCTCCTGTTCCCCTGTGCTCCTATCTTCTGAGAGAAAAAAAGAGCCACAGTTCTTTGTGACTCCCTCAGAAATTTTTCCTGTAAATGCCCAAAGCAAACTACCTTTTGGTGATGTGTGTTTATCTCTGGGCTCCTGAGACCACTCTCTCGAAATCAGCCTGGACTCTAGTCTTTATTTCTTTTCATCAAGACTCCATTATTCTGTAAAAAATGATGGCCTGGATTACTAATTTTTATTCTAAGTGTATGTCTTCTTTAGCTACCAAACAGACAAAAACCCTTTTCTTAAGTATTCCAGAAACATTTATTTACAACTATCTGTTTAAATTATTTTTATGAGCACGAGGACTCAGTAATGCGAATGTCTCATTATCTTTTACCAACTGTTTCTAATCCCCTCACTAGAATGTGAACTCCATGGGGAGGGTGTTGTGTTTCACAGATGGCTAAAAATATTGTTGAATAAAACAATAAATATGTTTACAAAAAAGTACATGCATAATATCCTGGTTTTCTTTTTTAGACATTTGAAACTGCCTAATTCATGGGAGTTTCACTGTACATTTATTAAGCATTTCTAGTATTTAAATAAATATTTTATATGGTTATATAATTTAAATAGTGGTAACTGAGAGCATTGCTTTTCTTGATCTACCTTTTTCTGCCATTTACCACTTCCCTAATCCACATTTTTCTGTTTCCTGTTATGTGCTTATCTAGATCACTCAGGGTTTTGCAATAACCTTTCAGCTAAAATATAATCCATAAAGAATTTCATTAAAAAATAAATCATTAGAACCTGATCCATTAATTGTATTACTAGAGATGTAATATAGTGAATGGGTTTTAGTAGGAAAGGAACTCTATCCATATTGATATGCCCACAATCAGAAGAGAACAGTGCCTGCGAGAAAAGCGCCAAGTGGGATGATGCGCAATAGGCCGCCAAGCAGCGAATCCCATGCTTATTTAAGTGCTGGTGTCCTCCTTGAATATGTCAGTTGTTCTTCTAGTATTCATTCCCACATAACAGCAAAATGTGTAATGATACTTAAAGTATTCATTTA
The DNA here is from genome assembly GCA_004026765.1 of Micronycteris hirsuta. NCBI lineage: Eukaryota > Metazoa > Chordata > Mammalia > Chiroptera > Phyllostomidae > Micronycteris > Micronycteris hirsuta. The sequence continues at coordinate 41,756 of PVJI01001671.1, forward strand.
ATAATGTTAAAGATATATTGTATTGCCCCATCAGGGTTGCTCAGTTAGTTGCAGCATCATTCCATACAACAAAAGTTTGCAGACTTGATACCTGGTCAGGAATCAAAACATACCTAGGTTGTAGGTTCGATCCCCTGTCAGGGAGAGTAAGGAGACAACTGATAGATGTTTCTCTCTCTCTCCCTTCCTCTGTCTTTAAAATAAATAAAACATACTGTAACAGGCAACCTCCCTGCTGCTGAACCGCAGGGGCACCTCCCACCTGCAGAAGGGGGGGCGAATGACGTGCAACCTCCGTGTTTGTACTCTGTGACCTTCATCCCAAGCTCATGTGCCTTTTTCTTTGTCTCCCAAATAAGGAAAGCTAGACCTGACTTCCGCTCCTGGCTCCTGTAATCTTCTGCCACATAGTTTCTCGTCACTGCCTGAACATATATAAGCCAGTCCTTTCCTTTGTTCGGGGCCCGAGACTTGGAGGTTTCTCCCTGGGGTCCGCATGCGTAATAAAGGCCTGTGATCCATTCCTCTCAGGTGTTTGGTCGCTTCAATTCCCCGTAACAATACCCTTGGGTATGGCTTAAAAATATATATGTATATAGTCTGTCCAGAAAGTATTCATCCCTATAATAGGAAAAATAGAGATATTTATTGAAAAAAGATACAAGAAACATTGTACGTAGTGCAATGATGCCTCAGTCCCCTTCAAAGTAGACATTTTGGGACCTCACACAGTTCTCCCTGCTACCATCAACTGCCCCATTGTATTTTCCTAAGTCTCATCGAGAATCTAAAATCTCTTCCCTTTCAAAGGTGATTTTAGTTTTCGGAAAAGCCAGAAGTCACATGATGTCAACTCTGGATTGTAGGGGGCTGAGTTACCCGGGTGATTTGATGTATTGCCAAAAAACTCTGCATGAGACGTGATGCATGAGCTGGCGCGTTGTGGTGATGAAGCTGCCAGTCGCTGGTAGTGCATAGCTGTGGACTTCTGAACTTCTGAGTCATCCAAATAGTTTCTGTGGAGGAATGTTCAAGCTTAATGCAACAATTTAATGCAGATTCGTTACTCTATTCTCTGTCATTTTGAATGTGACGTCCACAGAGTACACATGCTCATTCAATGGCATCTACCACCCCTACTGACTAGTTTATTGAAGTCATCATTGTTCATGCATGCCCATTCCAGTCCACTCTCCTTGGCTGCCAGGTTACATCGATGTCATGCAAACTATTTTCATTATATTAACAATGGTTGGACTTTTTCTGTACAGACCAAATTAACTTTTGGTTATAATACCATCTCAACTTTTTATTTATTTATTTTTCTATTGTTGTTCAAGTAGAGTTGTCTCCATTTTCCCCCCACCACTCTCCCCACCCCACCCATCCCCACCTCCCTCCCTTGGTAAGTTTTTTAAATAGTAGTTAATCTATATACTAGTCAAACACATAATTGTTCGAATTTGGACTGATTTGCAGATTTTTCCAAGTGAATCTGCAGGCCATTGTGCTTCAAGTGGATCTCAACCCAGTCTACTCATGAGGATCATTAGAGGAGCTTTTAGAAAAGTGTCTTCAGCCCTGGCTGGTATAGCTCAGTGGATTGAGCATGGGCTACGAACCAAAGGGTCGCCGGTTTGATTCCCAGTCAGGGCACATGCCTGGGTTGCAGGCCAGGTCCCCAGGAGGGCCACGCGAGATGCAGCCACACGTTGATGTTTCTCCCCATCTCTTTCTCCCTCCCTTCCCTTCTGCCTAAAAATAAATAAATAAAATCTTAAAAGTCTGACTTTAAAAAAAAAAATGTCTTCACTGTGACCAGGCGGGCTTCCTGGGAATGCCAGCTGTGCAGTCAGAAAAGACCATGCTTACTTAGATTTAATACTCTGTTGTTGCTATCTTGAAATTTTAATAATCCTAAACAAGGGTGCCACACACTTCCCCTTTGTGTGGGTCCTCACGAATTATACAGCCAACCCGAACTGGGGGCCGACCCCACCGCTATCAAATCAGGATCTGAGGGAGGGGAGTGGGTGTAAGGAGCTCTGGAATCGGTGTCACAGTTCGTTTGCAGTGCAAAGGCTGAAGTGCAGTGTGTTTGCAAAACTTTACCCATAGTGAACTGCACTGGTCTTAAGTGTATGTTTTGAGGACTGACAATTTTTTCCAAATGGTTTTTATATTTAGTGTAGTCAGTCTTAAACATTTCATCATTTAGTGTGATTCTGGTTTCTCTTCATAGGTGGCCTTTATCAGATTAACAAATTCACCTCCAGTCTTAGCTTGTTATCTTTCAGGAATAAATCTTGAATTTTGTCAAATGTTTTCCAGTGTCTATTAAGGTTTTTATAAGGTATTTCTCTTTTTTCTAATAACATGTTGAAATATAGTAAATGATTGTTTTGAGTAACAAATTAGTTTTAATTCCTGTGACTCGCCTCAATGAAACAGAATTAATTATCTTGTTTTCAGATATTTTGCAATTCAATTTAATAATACTTACTTAACAATCTTTATATCCATGCTTATGACTAACATTGGTCTGAAATTACGATGACCTCATAAAATGAGTCAGGAAGCTCCCGGACAGTAGAGACGCTTCTCATACACCTTCGTCAGCTGGGCACTCTCAAGTGCTTGGCGACCCCAGGTGCTGGGAAGTCCCAGGTGCTGGGAACCAGGGAAGCAAGAAAGGTTCCTAGAGGGGAGATTCTAGGGAAAAAGTACTGAGTTTTTCTTTCCTGGAAGTTCTTTTTCAGGAGACAAGTCTCTGAGATAGCATGGTATGGTGGATAATATTCTCATCATGAAAAACTTTGAATTTCAGTTCCCGCTCGGTCCATAGCTAAATGATTGCCTTTTAGCTTGCTTTTCCTCATTACAGAGAGAATTTCATATAGAATACTTACATTGTCTTCTATCATCTGGGGTCTGAGAACTACAAAATATTATACTGTCTAATGATTTCCGTAAGCAAGTGACACACAGGAAGTCATAAAAAACCAGGTCCTTATTATTAAAAAAGAAAGATGCCTTCATGAAATGAACTCATGTGCCTCTAAGAAAATGATAAGATATAAATTAAAACTTTTTGTAAGATGCTACAGGGGTTTTTACATATTGTCAAGAACATTGCTGAATTTTAAGGGTTTCCAAAATAAGACATCAATTCTAAATTCCAAGTAATTGAGATGAGAAGATATGTTAGAGCCCTATTTTCTGCTCTCAGCTGTGCTTTACTGTGAAGAGGGCAAGGGAATCCATTCTTTACCTGACTATGGCCAAACAAAACCCTGGCCAGTGAAGAAAAAGAACATGGGCAAAATTATTTTGAAACCTCAAACAAATTAGTTACTTTGAACCATAGCACAGAAGACATGCCACTTAGTCTGAACTCATCCGATCCACTGCTTTCTTACCAAGTGTGGATGATGAAATACTAAACCTTTGTTTCCTCTTCAGATTCCTATCTATCAAATAACTTAAGGGCTTTTCATTGAATTCTTTTCATTTTGTTCTTGGGCTGAGCTTTCCGAGAGTCGTAATCTACTACTGAAGATAAAACAGCCTGGAAAACTACAGCTAGGCAAAAGTTTTGGCATATGTTGAATTGAAAAAAACAAGACATATTTGTCTTTTAAGAAATGTCTTTGATGACAAGACTAAGATTCCAAGAAGAAATGTAAGCCCGGGGTTCTGTGCGTTCCTGCCCCTTAAAGTCCTGATTCTCAGCCTTCTTTCTAACAATCACCTATGTTAGTTCCCATCTGGGGCAGTTTTTTTACTGAACGAAACTGGGATTCAGCTGCCCACTGCTGAGCACAGGCATGAAAGGCACACTGCTGAACAAAGGTTGGTGGGGAAGGAAAGGGGCTTTATTAAAATGTTGCACAATTTGGAGAAGCAGGAGACTTCAGGAGACTTCCAGGCTTAGTCCCCTCTCTTCCACAAAACACAGAGAAAACCTATTTGTTCCCCAAAAGACTGAAACCCAAAACCAAGCCCAGAGATCTCTCTCCATTCTTACCTGTCCTTTGGAGCACAAGGCTGCTGCAGACAGCTTTCTGGCTTCAGGCTCCCTCCGTGGAGAGTACGCACACATAGCTGGCACTGCCACTGCCACGCTGCAGCTGCTTCCCACTCCCAGGGCCCAGGCTGCTGCCTGACCGTGTAGTCCCCAGAGCCCTCCAGTCTGAGAATGTTTCTGCCCTGGACAGGGCGAGTGAGGAGAAGGAAAACGGGCGAGCCTCTGCCTTTCCTCTATTTAAATCTCTGGCCCCCAAATTCCACGCTTTCCGAAAGCATTCAACTTCCCAGCCAATCCCATAGTCTAGCCTGGCAGGTCTGCACCTCCCCTTGCTGCCATGTTAACCTTTAGGTATACATGCCTCTGTGACCTCTTGTTTCCCCTTCAATGAGGAACAGGTAGGCAGGTAGGAGGGCTAGCCTCTGTCAATCAATCTGGTTACCGAAGGCAGCTGTCACTGCCCAGGTTGGGGTATCACATGACATGGTAGTTCAGTTGTCAGGGCAACGCAATGTTGTTCTACTGGTTTACTTACCCTTTGCCCAAGGAAGCAGCCTCTCCCATACCACCGCTGGTGATGAAGTCACTGTGTTGTGACTTCAGTCCCACTACCTCCAGTGTTTCCTGAAACCCCCCTCTTCTCCCCAGTAATCTCGCTGTATTAGTTTCACTTTCCTCAGGTCCAGTTACCCTCGGCCATACACTGTCTGAAACCATTAAATTTCTTCAGCCATCAACATCCGTCCCTGACATCCAACCATCAATGTTGTCATGGCTTAATGACACAGTCGAGGATCACCAGAAGCAGATGACCCTCCTTCCGACCACTAGGTGGAAAGTCAATAGCAGCCTAAGGCTATGTCTCATGCTTTTGCCATTCACCTTCCTTCATCTCACACGTGAGCACTTCGTCATCACAAGGAAAAGGGTGAGTACAGTACAACAAGATATTCTGAGAGACTGCATTCACATAACTGTTATTATAATGCATTGTTTTATTTTATAATTATCATTAATGTCCTACTGAGCCTAATTTATAAGTTAAACTTTTTCAAAGGTATGTGCGTGTGTGTAGGAGAAAACGCAGTACCTATAAGGTTTGGTGCCATCCGGAGTTTCAGACAGCCACCGGTGGTGCTGGAACTTATCCTCCACACAGAAGGGGGGCCCACTGTACTTCCCATCTAATTCTCACCTGAAACTCTGTGATTTTGACTTTGCTCAGATTTTATTGCCAGTATCAGGAAGAAACTCATTCATAATGATCCAAGCAAATTCAGCTGGGTTTTCTTGTCTTTCAAGAATAAAAACAAGGCAGCACAAAGGGAAATATTTATAAAAATTCATTTTGAGAATCACCTCGGTCTGTCTTTAGAGAGATCACATGGTGTTTGGGTAAGGTGAGGAGGGCTGAACTGCGACGCAACCTTGGTAAATCCACAGGCTTTTTAAGAAAGCCATAGGTGTTAGGGTTAATGACAACTTCTAATCGATATCTGGCAGCATACTATTTACAATAATAATATATCATGAGAACTTGTAGTTTTTCTTCTAAGAAATGAAAATTAATGTCAGTAGCATATAGAAGCAAATTGTGCTGTAATGATTTCCTAATAAAGTAATTTTCTCATAGATCACAGGGGATTCAGGAAAAAAAATGCTAATACTGTGGCCAAAGTAATTATTTTCAGCCTTTAAATATTAGGCAATTTGCCTAAGGCTTCGCATTGCATGCTAAGTGATGGTTCTCTGTCCCACTAAGTTCTTGGGGAGTCTGCAAAGGTCAAAGGCAGAACTTCAGAGATAATTGAATGCACTTAAAATGCAAATGTTTACTAAGAAAAAGCAGGTTAGTCTTTTTTTTTATCCCTAAGGCTAAGTCCGTTTGTTACCTGTGGCCATATGACATATTAGGATATGTGTATAGATTCCATGGAAGTTTTACCAAATACAATCCACATGTCCACATCCTCAACTACAACCTAATTTAATCCCAGAGTAGGCAAATATGAGGATTATATCAAATGATATACATGAAAGTGATTTGATAATTATAAACTAGTATATAAATAAAAGTTACTAAAATATTTGACTGGAATAGTCAAGCTGTTTTCGTTGCTTAATTACATTTCCCTCTGGATTTCTAAAAGTAAGCCATCTTGTAATTTAGTATTAAGCAATAGTGGATAATTGTATTTGCATACAGGCAGCATCATCAAATTTATGTTCTTATTCAGTGGACTTTCAATCAAGCAAAACAAACTGACAAATTAAAAACACTAGGGACGGACATTTGTAGCAGACAGCCCTTTGCACATATTTATCTTCATTATTTTTCTTTGCCTTACCTTGGGCAGCTTCTAGACTTTATTTTAAAAAGTAAAAAGAAAATTGGAAAAGGAAGCAAAACTAACGAGGCAGATGGCTTGTCAAATCAGAAGCAGAAAACCTTTCCAAAAACAGAATAAAACACATGAAGAATTATGAGAACTAAGTGTTCATCATGGCTCTACGGCAGTTCCTTTGAATGTAAAAATAATCCTATTTTGCTATAGTTCAGTCTTCAGGTGTCTTTCCTTCCCTGGGGGTGGGCTAAAGGTGGGGGAGCAAATGTGTTCATTGTGTATCTTTTCACACCCGTAAGGAATGCTGGGCTTTTGCTTATAGCATGTCTCCCATTTTCCTGGAAGATGGACTCCTTGGCAAGTAGAACACAGCCCATATGCTAACTCACAGCGATGCCAAGGGCATAAGACGTGCCCTGCTCTGTACAGCATGGCCACAGAACTTGCTCACAGCTACGCTAAGAGCATAAACTGGGAAATCAGATGCATTGGGGTTTGAAAACCACCAATTTTGACACTAAGTTGCTACATCCATGGGGAAATTAACCTTTTCCAGTCGTGGGTTTCTAAGCAATAAAAAAAAAATGACAATAAAACTAACTTGCACCATTTTATTTGAAACTTGATTATCTATATATGTTGATACAATTTAATAGCTAACTCTACTGAGACCCCAATGCTTCCCCTTCCATTAAATGTTTTGTATGTATTTTTCATTTTGGGTTTTCACGACAACCCTAGACCATAGGAAATACTCTGTTCAAAAATGGAAGCACTAGGGCTCTGCCAAGTTCATGCGTAAGTTCATGTGGCTGTTGAGTAGAAGAGTCAGAGCTTGTGTGGTTCAGAGCTTGCATGATAATTGCATAGAAGGAGGCTAGTCCAAGGCCACAGAAATGACGCCAGATAAGAGACGCCCTGCTTTTTTATGTTCAATGACTGTGCCCACTTCACCCTTTGAACCGAGGAAGCCTCTTTTTTATAGGGGAAAGGAATGGATTATATAAGACTTTTCCTGCACTGCTTCAACCCTACTCTGATGAAAAGTAAAAAGGTGCTTTTCCTGGTCTTTTGAAATGCTAAATTTTTGACACCTGTAAAAGGAACAGTAATTCCTTTTAGTGACAGAAGATATGAAAGTAAAGAAAAAAGATTAAACAAAAGAACTTTTAGCTTACAAAATCTGAGTTCACTGAAAGAAGTAGTGGCTTGAATTGAAAGGTATGGTCTACAGATAAACAATTATTTCTCAAATTGTCCGACTCAAACCTAGGATAAGGATACGGACTACACGTAAATAATGCTGGCATAATAAGAAGAAGGACTGAATTTAACAGTCCTGCATTTTTAACAAGACCAGTCTGCATTTATGTGGATATTCTAATAATGAAGTGTGCCAGGTGTTTACTTTGCCTTCCTGGAATCTAAAATTGCAGATCCTTCTAGAGCAACTTTTTGGTTCAGGATGAGGAGGATGATTCACATGAAGAATGGCTGGAGATGAAAGACTTAATGATAGGTGGGGGTCTGTTCTCATCAATGCCTCCTCCCTCCCCTCCGCTTCCGTGTTCACAGCACCCTGGGGTGAAGCGTAAGCGGAAAGCTGCAACCATCGCTGCCAAGTTTGGGATCACAGTGGGAGTCAGGTTATTTTCCCATCACATTCGACATCTGATGCTTCCCCTCTTTCTCACTGTCTGCCTCCATCTCCCTTTTGGGGTCCTTTGGTTTTCACTTTTTCCTCTCTTTCTCCTCTTTTTGATATTCTGTTTCTCTGCCAACCTTTTTCATGTTATCTTTTTGGTATTTTCTTTATCTGCTATTCCTTAATTTGTTCTTTCTCCATAGACATGACTCATCTCAAAAAACTTTTTCAGGAATAAAATACACCTAAGTCTGTATTTGTTTGTATTGGTCCTTTGAGAATCAAATATTAAAAACAAGATGTAAAGGATTAAACAGGGAAATAAATGATGGATTGAGAAAACGCCAGTGAAAGAAAACAGAGAGGGAGTGAGGAGACCGGCAAAGTTGTCACATGGTGATGAGGTTGGACCCTGAGAATAGAGAGGGAAGTATGGGAGGTCGAAGGTCAGGGGGAAGTGCCAGCTGGTAGCACAGTTTTAAGAAAAATTCTGCAGGGGGAGCAAGTGAGTCAGTCACTCAGAGATGCCCTTCTATCAGGAACAGGCTGACTTAGCATCCCCTGCTGTGCTCAGCCACTAGTTGGGAGCAGCAAAGGAAGCAGGGCCTCAGTGAGAATCTGGAGACGGAGTTCAGAGTACGGAGGCTTCGGGCCCTCAGTAAGCGATGCTCTCTGCATTTGGAGATCTGTGAGGTTCCTTCTCCAGTCTCCTTGCAACTATTCTGAGAGCTATAGTCCGCGTGTGTCCGTGTGTATAATAACTACACACGTGTTAATGAAGACCTTACTTTCTGAAAAAAGGTCTTGAAATACGTGAGAAAAATAACTCTACGGGCCATTTCCCAAATTAGAGACCTACTCCAAGAAACAACCTTTATATTTACACGTGCTCCGTTTGTGCAAATAAAACATTTTTCAGCAGGAATCACACAGCTGTGCAGCAAGCTAATGGTGGGGAGTTTTGTGCCTATTCCTACACATGTCGGCAGCCATCACCGCTGCTCTTACATTGTCATGTAAAGATTGTTAATTTTCTGTTAAAAGGTGTATAACACAGTTACATAGAAGTCAGAAAACTAAACAGTTAGTAAACGTTGTTTTTATGGGAACAGTGGTTGTTGTAAAGCTGTATAAAAATCACCCGAGAGGAAAAAATAAACACTGAGGATACATTAGTCTGTGAATTTTAAACTGCACCGGTTAGGATTAACTGCAAAATTTAACAGCTATTGCTGGATATGATACTTACATAAAATTCACGTATTCTGAATTTTATACCTTCTAAAAACTTCAGGTCAGTGGTTATAAAAGGGTCATGATCATCAGGAAACCATAATTATATGTCCCAACCCTCAGCCACTGCTAAATTATTCTCTGTCTTGCCGTATGTTCAGTGGAGGTAAGCTACCTAGCAGGAGAGCAATGAAGAATACAATGCCATACAGAAGGAAGAGGGGACGAATCAGAAGTGAATGGTTTAAAGGTCCTATTACAATATTGATTTCTAAACAAATGTTAATTCATTTTGATGGCATCCCAGATTCTGACTCTTCTCAGTCCCCACTCACATGACATTCTCAGTGTAACGGTTTCATGAGTCTATCAAAGCACACTGACAGCTTCAGCAGGAATCCCATGCAAGTAGAAATAATAAACAAGAAGGAATAAAAAGGACTTTGGGTAGGCTGGACCAGGCCTGAGAGGTGGGTTTCTGCCATATTCGGGAAGGGTGATGACAGAGCAGGCAACACCATGGAATCGGGGCAGTGATGATGGCCTGGAAGCTTGGGGATTGTTGAGCTGTATGAGTCAGGATTTTCCAGAGAAACAGAACCAATAGGACATATATATAGAGAGAGAATTGGCTCACATTATTATGGAGGCTGACAAGTTCAAAATCTGCAAAGTAGACTAGGACTGGCGGGCCGGACACTCAGGAGAGCTGATGTTCCAGTTCAAATCTGAAAGCCGTCTGCTGTAGCACCAGGTAAACCTACTTTTGCAGATGAAGTTTTAAAGCAGTACTATCGACTGCAGAATTTTCTCTTACTGTGGGAAGTCTTTTTATTCTATTCAGCTAGAATATATGAGCCCTATATTCTAGTGTTCAACTAATTATATGAGCCCTACCCACACTGTGGAGAGAGATCTGCTTTACTCACAGTCCAATGATTGCAATGTTAATCTCATGCCAAAACACATTCATGTGTACATGCAGAATGACATTTGACCAAACATGTGAGCCTCTCATAACCCAGCCAAGTTTCCACATGGAAGTAACCATCATACAAACCTTTCAGATTCCCTAGCTGTGGTGGCAAGAGCAGTTAACCAAGTGATACCCAGCCCACTCTGATTCTGTTTAACAGTGAGAATAGGCCCTATAAATTGGGTGAAGTACATGATTAAAGTTTTTGTGGAAATGAACGCCTCTTCATAGACATACTTCCTTGTTGTTGAAAAGCAAAGTATGTTTTACTATTGGTCTTTCCTTTGTGAAACTTCTTACTGATGTATAGCGTAATTCCATAAATTGCACAAATATGACTTGACAACTAAATATCTATTTTTTTCTCTGTATCTCCATGTAACCACCATCCAAAGCAATATATAGATTACTTTCAACATTCCAGAAGACTCTCTCAGTTTCTTTTTCAGTTAAAACACCCCAGAGGAAAACACAACACTTACTTCTGCACTAATGATTCATTGTGCCTTTTTCTGAATGTCATATAAGTGAAATCACACAAAATTCCCTCTATTAATCTATGGCTTCCTTCATGTTAAACTGTAAAAGGACTGTACTTACCACATTTGTGAGATAACCAGTTAGCTTGTTAACTTGTGTTTGTGTTTGTGAGTGTGTGTGTAGGGGTGTAAAACAAGACCCTGGGTCATAGACACAGGTGCTTTATTACTTACAGCAAAAAGCAGCCAGGACAGCATCTCAGCACCTGCTTCCCAAGCCCCAGTCCCATAAAGGTGACAGACTGAGGGCCAGATGTTTATCTGCGCATGCACTGGGTTTGCCTCGTAAGAGAAGAACCCTAAAACGATGAGACTTGGACCTTACACAGGGCACTGGCAATCTGTCATTCTCCTGCCAAGAGAAAAAGATGTTTGCCCTGTGCTATAAACAGTCCTACCCCAGAAAGGGGGGAGGCTGAAGCTACCACTCCGGGGGTAAGCCGATGTCTCTGTAAAAGCACAAGGAGACACTGTTTACTTGACCACCTCTGGAAATTCAGTCTTTTGGAAGATGCTGTCTCTGGCTTCTAAGACATGTTTGCAGAGTCCCCTGGATTCAGAATGACTAAACCATGCAGACATACTGAAAAAAATGCAGAGGAAATTGTCTCCTGACATCATCGACTTTTTTTTAGATTAATTCATGTTTTTCCATAAACTGGTAGCTTAATATTTTTCCTTGTTGATATATGACTGTTACCGTAGCTTATGTGTTTAGAACGTAGGTGGTCAGTCCCTACCAGATATGCAGGCATGGCGTTTGCACCCCGCTGACCGCAACACAAACACTGATGTGCCGACAATGACGAGTCATGGACGCAAGAGTTTTTATTGTGCGTTCGTACATCTCTCAGTAGGTTATATCGAGGTGTCCATGTAGCTCATGATCTTCCCAAAATTCTCCTTAGAACTCTGTGTCATGTTATAGGATTTTTCTAGAGAGGACCACTGCTGTTCTCAGATACATAAATATGTCTACAACTCAAAGGATTAAGAACTCCTGGCCTGGTAATTCCATCTCAACCACCTTCCAACAGACTGTCTTTGGCCGTATGTCTTCTAGACCAAACCAGACCCCGAGCCTCTCCCTTCCTTAAACCGCCCCTGTTGCCTACCCTCTCACCAGGAGAGTAGAATTGCCAAGAAGAATATAGAAAGAATGATGGGGAAACGTGGTGGGCAAGAATAGTCCGGCATAGTAGAAACAGTAGTGCATCAGATGACTAGCTTCACAATTTTTCTAGTGTCCTTTTTCTAGCATCTTTGTTAATAAAATACTAACGAAAGTGGTCAGGACTGAAGTCTGGGACCCACATTCATGCTGCACTCTTCCCAGGACTTAATCTGAAAAAGATCAACTGTCCAAAACGCTCAGGCCTGCCTCCACCAGTATGACACATTTACAGCAAATTTCTCCGAACTTAATACTCACTTGCATGTGTTCAATTTCTTTTCACTTAGCCCTGAAAATAAATTTAACAAATGGGCTCTCTTCATCATTTGAATTTTTGCCTTTTTGGAATATTTGAATTTTAACAGGGCTTTGACTGAAAAATAAGTCTTTGCTCCAGGGAATGTATTACTTATGTTCACATATTAGGCATTTGTCATAATCTAGTCAAAGAGGGATTTAGAGATGAGTGAGCATTTATGTCACACTGTCACACAGCAGTGCTCGAATCACATTCTGTCATCATCTCCTTACATAGGTTTCATAAAATTCTCTGCTTTTCTGGTTGAGAAAGTTGCTTGTTGGAACAAAACGGCTGCACAGTCACAATGTGATGTGGTGGGAGGACACCGAGCGAGGCCCTCCAGGCAGTAACCCGAGTCGGGGATCTGCCCACTCCATCCACCGTGACCTTGACCTTAACCTTCCAGAGACTCAGTCTGGTTATGGTAATACTGAGATGACAATGCCCGTGGTGACGCTTTAAGAACTGAAACGTTATTTGCCAGCTGAGGAAATGCCATGTTACAATCATGCCGCCACCGCTCCCATGTGACTTAGACTGGACCCTCTCTGCTAGTTATGAAAACGTTTCTTAGAAGTTCAAAACTGCAACACTGTAAGATGATAGTTTTGGAATGTGATCCTGTTGGACTTTGGAGGATAGTTAGGGGATGGATGGAAAGAGGGATAAAAAGGGGAGTTGAAGAAAAGAGATCCTGCTGTTTTGTGAATGTGAAATAGTTAATTTACTTAAAAAGCACGGTTAGCCAAGTGCCTTTGCAGTACAGAACTCACAACCATAAAAGTTCGGTGCTCGGTCATAAATCAGCAGTGCGGTGCCTTCCGGTGCTCGAGAATGCTTCCAGGAGTGGGGAAGACCAACAATTCAGTCACAGAGATACATGAAGCCTGTGTCTTCACACTGTTAGTCTTGTAGGCAGGTTTGTGATAGCAACTTTGTGCGCTGACAAGTGTGTTTCACATGGTAATCTATAGCCTAATAAATTGGGGAGCATTAAAAGAAAGCAACCGCATTTACTGCTTATGGAAAGCTGAACACAGCGTCTCACAGACTGTGTTAGCATCGAACAATGCCTGAGTTATTGGAGCCCTGTTGGTTTCGAATTTATAGTAAAGTCTGTGGAAAGGTGAAAAACAATAACGAAAAGTCATTAATTCTATTATTTGACTTAGGACAATAGCAGATAGGTCAATTGTAGTCACAACTTGTCCGGAGAAACGACAATTTTGACCAACTATTTCATCACTTTCCACCTGAATATTGTTCCCTGTGGAAATGTTTCCTGTGTTTCTGGATGAGGATGCAGACAGGGGCACAACATCAGTTACTTTTTTAGAAAAGTAAGAGAGTCCCAAAGTGGGTAGGGGAGAGAGGGGATGGAAAAGGCAGCATTCTTGCCTGGGCTGGGAAAGAAAGGTACACTTAGGGCAGGGGCGAACTTAACTAACTTGTTCTTTTCTTTACCCTCCGGTTCCTACCAAATCTTGCTTACTTTGGGGCAAAAAGAAAAAAGAGGTGTGTCATTTTTTATAGTTAATGCTCCCTTATAAGTGAGCAACAAAAAAAAACAGAGAATGTAATGAATGAATGTATACTTGAGGAGCACAAATAGAAGTACAGAGTTTAGTGTTTTCAAAAGGATTTATCTATAACTTCAAGTTTCTCTTTTTAGTTTGCTATGATCACATTATTTTTTGCCCCAATATATTTTTTCCCAACACTTAACATTCTTACAGTTAGGCTTGAAATTCTGACATGTCAACATCATGAAAAAGATCGGGAACCTTAGTATTAAATCATGAAATCTATTAGATAGCACGCGGGTCAACAGGGGACCACTACTCAGCGATTCGCTACTCAGAAAGGAGGTCGTATATCAGGATGCTCTCAGAGAGGTCCCCAGAGATGTCTGTCTGAGAAACTCCAAAAATTCCAGCTGATGGGCTGTCTAACCTCCTCATACCTGTGACCTCCAAGGATGACTTGTAGAGTTTTAAGTAATGATGACACATACACTATTTTTCTTGGCTTCTAAGAGATCATTGTTCTGAGAGAAGTAAACATAGTCACACAATGACTATGGCTATGGGCCCTGCAATACTTTACTGCAAATCACCCAAAACGTAATAGTGCCACTCTATTCTACAGACGTTAATTTCATTTTGTTTGTGGATAAATTAAAAAAAAATAAGATTAGCCTGGCATTCGAATTAAGTTTCCTCTTCTCCCTTCTCTGGCTGTACACATGACTGAAGAGTCAGAAAACGCGTACACCAACCCAGGGGCGGTTGTACTTTTGTGACTGTGCAGTCATCTCAGAACAGGTCGTGTGTCTGAGCCTTCTTGTTGGAGGGATCTAGAATGTAGAGTTTGTAAAGCTTACGCAGCTAGTCTTTATTTTTTTGTTTTAGTGTATTAGAAAGTTTCCTTTGAGCCCATACTTTTATGGGCCATTTCTAAAAATTAATATTTAATGTAAGGTTTTTTTTTACCATGTGTATCAAGTATCATTTAGATAAAATGCTGTGTTGAGCATTTGTTCTTAATCTCTGGATTTTCTTTTCAATAAATTGTTTATATAGAAATGTGGGAGTTTCATAGGCCCCCTAAAACTTATCAAATGCCAATAGATCCATGGTCTCCAAGTTAAAAAGAAAAAACACTCTTGTGTGGAATTTGGAATTGTATTGGCTTAAAGAGATTAATATCACACCCTAGATCACAGGTGGCAAACACAAGGCCCACAGGCTGAATCCGGCCCTCCACCTTGTTTTATCCAGCCCGGCACCTTGTTTCTACCCAGCGGCAGCACCGAGCTCCTTGCCCCTAGTTAAGGAGCAGTTACATTTATACAGTCCCAAAATTACCTTCGGCCCTCTGAAGGCAACCCCGAGGCTGATGTGGCCCCCAGTGAAAATGAGTTTGACACTCCTGTTCTAGATGGTGACAGAGACTCAGTGAGCACTTCATAAAACCTTTGGAGGAGATAGCAGATAGAATAGTTTTTCATTTTCTGCTCTGAAGTTACATTTTCTGGGCCACTCAGAGACCTAAAAAGGTCACCCATTGTCATTTTCAACGTTCCTGACTTTGACTGTAGGACTGCAAAGAATGAGAGGCAGGAGAACAAAGTTCATACTTCAACATTTTGTGAATATGATCATTATGGTCTCAGAAGTTTATATTAGGTTATTCTACTTTGTATTTGCGACATTGGATTTGTTAATGAAGGGCACTGAATGAGCTTTAAATAGTTTTGAAAACAGAAACAGAAGGAATTATCTTAATTGTCTCTTTTCTCCTCTTTCTTCCTACCCCCAAAGGAAGTAGTTGGTTATTGCTAAAATTCTATAATATAGTAACAAAATACTTTGCTCATGAAAAGCAAACAAAGGCTTAATAATTCAACCAAAACAAATGGAATCATCTGAATTTTATAATGTAGTTTTAGCTACAGCTACTTCATCAAAATCCAGCTGCCTATTCTATCTCAGCCATCATAATTTTACTTCCCTTGTTACATTGTCATTAAATTATTCTACTTTAAATCAAATGAAAAAATAATTCTGAAAAATGAAAGCAATAAAGAAAGTTTGTGCAATTCAGCTTCTCTGGTTAAAAATATATATACACAAATTTACCTCTGCAGTTGTAAAGCTATACAAATAATATATGAGTATTTCATCTTTGATTGACTCTCATATTTTTTAAATTAACTTGGGAAACAGTCAATCAAAACAGGAGAAAAGGACATTATATTTTCATTGTGAAATTTCAGCACAATATTATAGGGTCCTGGGACTATATGTATGCCAAAAATTTGACCTTTTAATAAATAACTTATAAACTGTGACTTAAAATTTGTATTAAAGGAAATTTCAAACACACAAAAATAGACAGAATAGTATGATTTTGTGACCAATCTTTAAATTGATTTTGAAGTCACTGGTTGCATTATTGTACTCTAGAAAAAAGTGTAAACAGTTACTCCTTTATTTCATTCCCCTTTTCACTTCCTCTTCCACCTTATTAGAACTGAAGCTAAATAAGAGCTTTATTATGTAAAATTAATAGATGCTCATTTAGAAAATAATCAGACCATTTACAAAGGTACAAATAAAAATCATTTTTCAAAACCATAGCAATTTTTACCACCAGATTACTCTAGTTACTATTTTGTGAGCGCAGTTTCATACATTTCCTTATAAAAAGATCAATTGGTAATAGAGTAAAAATAGAGTACAGTATTATCATATTATATTTGCTATTTCAAATAAAAATTATAGAACTTACATACAGGAAATGAAACTGAAATACAACTAAAATAATGGTTTCTTTAAGAGACATTCAATCTTTATTTTTTTTCATTTTAATATAAAGGTTTTATAGAGTCTCCTATTTCTATATTAAATAGTATCTATTTTTATTTTTATTTGAAACCATAATTCCCACATTCTGTATTTGAATTGATTCAATGTTTACCACCTGTCTTTTTATCATGTTTTCTTCATATCTGAGTTTTTATTTGCTTCATAACTTATCTGCCTAGTATTTATTCTGCTCAAGCTTGCTTTGGTCCCTAAATTGTTAACAAAGCTGCTAACTTCAGTGTATTCCCCCTGCTCTAGAAGACACTCGGACGGTATTGACTATCGGGCACTCTCTCAGAACTTTGTTGGTATTGGTCACTGTTCCAGGACTGAACATGACCTTAGAGACGTTGATGGCCAACCCAGGTTTACCTCTTGGTACCATTTGCCTTTCTTGTCACGTGCTCAAATTTTTTCATGATTGTTGAAAGACAGCAACTTTTACAAAATGTGTCAGATGATACTGTCTGAATTTTTCCAAGATAGAACGTGCCCTTTAATTTTCAAGATTCAAGTTTTTTCTTATTTCTGTGGTATTTTCACAAGTGATATTGTTTTATTATTTCAACTGCTCCATTCGTTCCATACGCTTCTTCAGTAATTATGGGTAGATCAATTTCCTTTTCTTCCACATCTATGAAGTCACAAACAATAATTTTTCTTTCCATTTTATTATTATTAGTAGTAATAGTAGTAGGATTTCTAATGTGACTTTGATCTCTATCTTTGTTTAGCTTTTTATTTCTTTTATGAGTTGTGGTAACTCAATTTTTTCTCCATCCATTGTCTTACAATTTCTTTGAATCCTCATATCTTCCTATGAGATTTTTTTTCAAGAGTTTTCTTGCTGTTTGCAATTTCTCTGAGACCTAACGAGTTAAATGTTTTTGTGATGTAAGCATAGTTATTGCAGTGTTTAGTAGGTGCGTGTATAGTTCAAGGCTGTAAAAACTTCCTTGTTTCGTTAGAGATGAAGATTTTTTTCTCTTGTATTTTTCTCTTTTTCAATATTCACAGTGGGTTTTAGGAGATGAAAGCAGAATTTTAAAAGCCTTTTGTTCAACCCTCTTAGACCTAAAGACTTACATAAAAGTTGAAGTCCAAAGTTTTACACTGCTTCCGTGTTATGAAGACTTTAGAGAGAGCCACCCGGTTGGAGTGGCTTCCTTTGCCTACGAATGACCACGTTCTTGGAACAGACTGGTTAGAGGAACTAAGAACACAGGATTACTTTCCCAATTCTTCCAACTACTTTCACCCCAGAGAGTTGGAGGATGGAACCACTTGCCCTGATACCAGAGACAGGGCCACATGATTAGGCTCTGTAAGCGTGGTTGAAAAGAACCTCTTTTTGTGCTCACATTGAAGGGAGAAATCTGGAGTGCTGGAATCAAAAACTTGACTGTGTGTCTCTGAAAGAGTGGGCAGGTTTTGACCACTTCGCACCTTGGATAAGTTCAGAAGGTTGAGATATGAGTACCTCACTTGAGAGGTTCTCTTCTTGCTCAAAGGGTGAAAAAATTAGCCAAATGCCTTGCCAGGGGTTTTCACCAACAACAGGAATAAAATTGAGCTGAAAATCCTGCCTAGATTATGAAGTCTAGATTTCTCCAGGAACCACATCCTATTTAACTTTATACTTTCAGTACCTAACACAGTGCCTGGAAAACAGTAGGTGCTTAATATTAACAACAACAATAAAAAATGATATCAGGATGCATATTGGTGTCAAACAGTATGTCAATCACTTGATATGAATTACTACATCTAATTGTCACTCAAAATTCACTACTTATTACCCTTCCCCATTAGGGTAGTGAGGCTCAGAAAGGTAAATGCTTAAGATTAGGCAATTATTCAATAAATGGAGCCAAGACTTGAACCCAGGTTAATTTACCAAAGAGTACATGAATTTAACCACCTTGAGAGGGATCAAGGAGGAAGGAAAGGAGAGAAAGAAAGAAGCCACAGTGAGAATAGTGATTGCTATACAAGAATTTTAAGGTAGTGAAATGTGATACAGAAAGGAAATGCCCAACGTTTGAGTAGCCAGTGGGGATCATGTGTCTGCTGTGGAGACTCTGGTACTAGAGGCACAGGGTACATAAAATGTATGCAGCTCAAGACTCACACACAAAAATCTATTAGAAACCTAAGCTGGCCAGCTTGTGGTAAGAAGACAGTTGTGGACATGGGGAATCAAGAAACTGATATGGAGAAACTATGGCTGCCTTTGCAAGGTTCCATACTCTCCTTCCTTCCTTCCTTTCTTCTTGACCACACTTATTTTCTTGAACATTTGGGGAAAGTGTAAATGTGGGAACAACACAATGGTACCTCATAAAATTCTTGAGAATGCAGTCATCTTGACTGCCCCAAAATAGTTAGTGGCACCAGGTCCAACCCTGTTAGGCAAAAATTGGTTAAGATACAATTTTGGTGGGAAGAAAGATCAAAAGACCTCTTAGTTTTCTCCTCAGTCATTTTTCTTTATATGTTCAGATTGGGATACATATGTGTAAGTGAATGGGTGGTTCTGAAAAGCTATCAAAAACTCAGTCAAGACTAGGAAGACATAAACCAATACTCAATATCCTCTCTCTAACCTTTGTGCTAATATTACTTAGAGAAAAAAGTATTATATGGGTTCAACTCAGCTAAGGACAGTGTGATCCCAGCTAAGGGAAAATCAGTTCAGGGAGTCAGAGGAGTGTACCAATGGTCTGGCTTTTTCTCTGTGTAGCTGAGTAAAGGGACTCTTCTTGGCTTCCACCGCCCACTGCTAGAGGAAGTCCTGCCTGTCCCACCTACATTCGGTTCACTCCTTCCAAAGCCTATACAAATTAAACAAATTGCAACTGCTCTTCATAGTCCAGAGGAGTCAGAATAATCACTAAGCAAACTGAGAATCTTTCGAGTTCCAGATTTTCTTTGTCTCCTTATGTGAGCCTGGTTCTGCTCAGACTTTACTCACGATGAGTTTGTTTTTATATACAATCTTTTGATTCTCAGGAGGCAAATCCCAAGGTTGCATTTTGACCGTTATAAACAGTTACCATCTGTGTATTCTTTACATAAGAAAGCTCTCTTTTTATTTTCCAGTTATTTAGAATCTTCTTCAAGGATTGAATTCTTTATCTTCCTCATTTCCACATTTCTTCCTGTTCGGATGGCCTCCTTCCAACTAGCATGATACCCAGTCGCCACACCTTGTCTTACTGCTGTCAGTCAAAACCCTCTCTTAAGCAAATATACCACCACCACAAACCCACGCTACACCTTTTGCAAGCATCTGTATTTGCATTAAACTTACATAAGATAGATTTATTCAATAATCAAAGCCCCGGAGGTACATTCATCAAGCAATTTGTCAATGTAAGATACACCACAACTACTGATTATTATTGTATCTTAGTAGCAGTGCCGATACTACCAGAACTCTCAGCTGATGGTTTAAACTCTTTTCTTTTTTTTTTTTAAATAAGGCTTATTTTTTTTAAAGATTCTTTTTATTTATTTATTTTTAGAAAGAGCAGAAGGGAGGGAGAAAGAGAGGGAGAAAGCAATGTATGGTTGCCTCTCACATGGCCCTCACTGGGGACCTGGCCCGCAACCCAGGCATGTGGCACGACTGGGAATCAAACCGGGACCCTCTGGTTCCCAGCCCGCACTCAATCCACTGAGCTACACCAGCCGGGCCTAAACTCTTTTCTATCTTTCATCAAATCTCCTTCCCTTTCTCATATGCAATCAACAACAGTATATAACTCCTAATGTATTCCTAAATGCAACCAACTCTGAGATGAAAGAATAAAAGACATGGTAGTTTCCTAAATAAATAAACACTTTAGATTTAAGAAGAAAAGCATAGCATGACTTATTGAAAGTACAAGAAAATGGAGGAAGTTTTGAAAATAGGTATTCCAAAAGGTGTTGACATGAAAATCCATAAAACCTTTGATCTGTTGAGTTGATCTCTAATAATAACCATTGTAGAAATGCCTGTATGAGTGCTCAAGAATATATCAATAAGAGTTCAACTGCAACTTTATTTTTGGTGACAATTGGAAGTAACAAATACCCATCCCTTTGGGAATAATTAAGTAAACTAGAATACACCTAAAAAAGGGCATGTCCATTAAATAATATGAAATAAATCTCCATGTATGGCAATTAAAGAGGTCCATGATGCAGCATTGAATTTTTAAAGCAATTTGCAAATATTAAATAGAGACGTGATCTCATTTTTTATAATTTGTGTTTCATACTCAGAAAGGAGCCTATGCTTTTTAATTATTCAAAAAGGATGAATATGTTTTATAAATGTACAAGATTCTTAAAATTCATTGTAGCTTTAATGGTTTGAGCATTTTTTCAACTGTTGATGTACATGCACAGATTCGGAAGGTTACTCGTAAATGCTAAAGGAGTTTAGGGAATGGAGGTACGGGACATGATTTTCACTTTTAAAACTCTAGCCATCAAATGCATGTAATTAGTCAAGAATACTATAAAAAAGCAATAATTGCTCAATAGAGCTAAACATCTCACCCCTTGATGATCCAAACATTATATTCTGCCTTATTTCTTCCCACCTGACTTATGAAAACATATGTTATAAAACAAATACACAGGGGGATGTAGTATGATGTTATTGAATTGCAATTTAACTTCTGGAATTGGATTTATGCATTGGCCAATTTATAGGATACATAACGTATCTGAGTTCTTTGTAGCAGCCTCCCATATGGTAGATGGAGATGTGAGATAGCTCTATTTATGGCAGCAATGACTTAGACCCAAGGTTTGTTTGGTCCCAGAAGAGTTATGTTATCCATGTAAGTTAGAGTCCATCAACATGGCTTAACAACCCTGTGTTAAACCATTTCCATGAAGAGCAGCTTTTTGTTCCAATCTGTCTCTCCTGTGTTGTCCCTAAATATGTGACCATGCTCACGTGTGTCCTTGTGCTTTGATATCATTTAAAATGGACAAAGGCGTTTGTAAATACAAAAGATTATTTTCAAAGGTGGTTTTAAGGCTTAATATTTTAAACATGATTTAAACTGTAGAAGCTTAGTGTTTTCAGTGGCTTAATGCAATAAAACCCACCTGTTATTTTTGGATGCTTTATTTAGACCATCTGCTCCACAAAGAATGAAAAGCTCAGCAGTGGATGGAGAATTGTCTACTCCTCATGTGTCAATAATTTATTTATTCTCTCTAGCCAAGCCTTCAGGCCATTGCAGAAGTGTTTATCTATTCATTTTCTAACATGAGGAAAGCCAATATTTGGTGGTTGGCTTTATTAAAAATCATCACAGGGAATGGTATTTTATTGATTCATTGTTTCCTATTTTCCCCTATGTTAAAATTGCTTGCCAGTTGCATTTATTTTAAGAACCCTGATTCTTTCTTCTGTAGCAGGTGCAATATCTGTTGAAGAGGTATTTTTGGTGATGGTGAACAACTCGCATGTTGTTCACAGTACAGGTAGCTAAGAGAGCATCACATAGTCTTGCTCCTAAATTACAAAGGAGTCTCAACCAGAGGCAAGAATTGCAAAGACCAAGCACTTCAGTCAGTAATCACTCCCACCGGAATGGAATGGTTTTGCATCTTTACAACATGAGGCACTGGAGATCTCCTCACTTTAACCTTTCTCCTTCAGTGGATGACCATGACTTAATTCTCTCTAGGATTCATTCTCAAATATTAATAATAACAATAGTGACAACAATAATAACAGCTTTTATTTATTGAGTGCACAATAGGTTCTAAATATAGTTCTAAACATAGCTCAATATCCAATGCTCATATTTATTTAGTTACTCTTTTTCCTCATCTTAGGCTTCCACTAAAATGTACTCATTTCCTCAATGAGAGCATTCCTCACTCATATGGTTTAAAATACCACTTCTTTGTGGATGTTGTCTAACTGCATTTCCTGCCTGTCTTAGTTCATTCAGAGAGCCAAGACAAAATTCCATAAATTAGGTGCCTTATAAAGATCAAAAATGTATTTCTCACAGTTCTGGAGGCTGGGAAGTCCAAGATCATGATGCCTACAGATTCAGAGTCTGGTAAGAGTCAGCTTCCTCTCTGTTGGTTGTTTCCTCACTGTAACGTCACAGGGCGAAAGCGAGGAGGGAGCTCTCCTTCTTGGGTCTCTAATAAGGGCACTAACCCCATCCATGAGGACTTTGCTTTCACCACCAAATCATCTCTTAATGGCCTCCCTCAAAGTACCATCACATTGGGAATTAGGATTTTAATATATGAATTTGAGGGGTATACAAACATTCAGACCGTAACACAGTCACTGAATTTGAACGTTTTAGGATTGCCTAAGTAGGATTGTTACCAAACCCAAATTCATGTGCCTGATTCTTCAAATAGCCAAAACTAAAAACCTCAGAGGTTAGAGCAAGGAAGTGTTTATTAATCGGGAAGGCACCAACCAAGAAGATAGGAGAGAGAATGGTACATTTTGGTAGCCTCAAGTACGTTTTGCTCACTGGACTAGGGGGTTAAGGGCTTTGAAGAGTTTAAGGAGGACATGTATGAAGAAGCACTGATGGGCAAGTTTTAATTGGGGGACCTTGGAACTTGGCCAGTACAGTAAGGGTGTCGGCGCTGGATCTTCCTGGACAATAAGAACTTCACTGCCGAAAAGGTTCTGGTGTTCAAGTTCTGGAATGTCCCAGCCCTTTGGTCCCGTAGAACAAAGCAAGGACATGGGGCTAGGGGCAGGCTTTGGTGCCCAGTACAGGTGGAGGTCAAAGTTCTCCCCTCTGCACATGCTTTGGCTGCAGGACTTTCAGTTTTGGTCTACTGCCTCTGAAAATCAACTCAGGATCTTGTTAAACAGGATAGGACCATTCTGAGCTGGTTCTGCAGTTACAGAACAAGGAGCTTTCAATGTTTCTGTTTCTCTTCTATGCACCCCTTGCTATGACTCTCATCTGAGTCCTAGGTAACCTCAACCTTAGATCATCCCAGTTAATCTCCCTTCCTGTTCTTCACAAATACTATATGCACAAAAACTACCTCATTTATTTTCCTGTTGCGTTGTTCTCCTACTGTCATTTTTTGGCTAAAGAATCTATATCACTCATGATCCATCAAGGCCAAATTATAGATTCAGAGTTTTTTCAGCTTCCTCATATCTACTTGCCCAATGATCATTATTTTTTTTTAAAGATTTTATTTATTTATTTTCAGAGAGAGGGAAAGGGAGGGAGACAGAGAGGGAGAGAAACAGCAATGTATGGTTGCTCCTCACATGGCCCTCACCGGGGACCTGACCCGCAACCCATGCATGTGCCCTGACTGGGAATCGAACCGGGACCCTCTGGTTCCCAGCCTGCGCTCAATCCACTGAGCTACACCAGCCAGGGCTGATCATTATTTTCTTAATTCATTTCTCTCACAGCTGGGTCCTTCACTCTCTCTATTCTTTGCCATTCCTTTTCCTCTTCTAGGAATCCCGTTCCTCCTCTTCTTGGCCAATGCAATCTTACATGGTTCAAAGTTCCCCAACCAAGTTCTTTTTGTCCAGGGAAACTATCTTGCCTATTCACAGCTCACTAACATCTTTTCTTCTCTGAATTCCTGCAGTACTCACAGTGTGCTCCATGTCTTTGTCTATTGTTTTTTATTTGCCTTTTATTATTTGAGGCTCCAGGTCTTAGTAAACTTCTGAGGACAGAGGGTCTTTGTGCTACTTTTTAGAGCTTGGAATATAAATTTGGCACATAGTGTGTACTCAAGAACTATATTTATATTAGTGGACTGGCATAAACTACATGCTTAGAAACTTACCCTGCCACACAGAGCCCATGGCTTCCCTGAAAACCTTTTCAACCTGTTTGTGCTAAAGGTGTTTGGAATTCTCCACCCTTGGTATCATATATGTCTAATAGAATACAACAAACAATACTTATTTAGCTTTTACCCATGTATCATATCCAAATACAGTCTCTCATGCAGAAAGATAAGCATACATACTGCCATCCTTCAGAACCTACCTCTGGTAACCTTAAAAAGGTAATGCCACTAATTTAAAGAGAGAGAGAGAGAGAGAGATGGGGTAAACCAGAGCATATCTCTGTTTTCTTATCTACAGCTACAATTCTCTTTTCTTTCCAAAAGGCATGCTTACAAAGCATTAGATGAAGAATTTTTAGAGCCCCCTCTGTCCATGAAATGTAATCTCTTTTGAAAGATTCTGTACAGCAAAAGTATGATTTACTTTGAGTTAATTTTGTGATGAAACTCACACTTGAAGCATCTCCAAGAGAGTGACCTCTGCACACATATTTACTGCACCTTGATGAAGATGGATGGTGCGGCCGGGAATTCAGAGCTCACATATCCTGATGACTCTTGAGATGCAAACCAGGCAACTCAACTCACTGTAATATGAGAACAAAGACAGTGCCTCTGGAGAGATTTAGCTCCTCAACAAGAGCACTTATTTTGTCTAGGAAGTATACCTTTCTGACACTATTTAAAAATCTATTGGCATCATTAGTGCAGGGCCATTTAGAGGTCAATTGAATTCCAATAGAAAAATCAATGACCAGTATAGGATAACACTAAGTTCACCTAGAAAGGGGGCACGAAGGGGTCAGCAAACTCGCAGAGATTTGCTGTATGATTTCTGGTGGGGTATCTAATAAAACAATGATTAAGTAGAATTAAAATCTATCAGCAACACTTCTCCTTTGTATGTACATTAAAATTGAATCTACATTTTTGGCATGACAAAGACATAATCCAAGTTGCATGATGAAGTAGAAATATCATGATACAAATTACATCCCAAAATAAATAGAAAATGCAACTGCTTCAGGTGTTTTCTTTTGTTTAATCCACTGACTGATTTTGTGATGTGGGTATTTGTATTGTAATTCTTACAGATGAATGTATTAAACTTTGGAATGATTAAGTAACTTCCTCTAGGTCAAAATTAGAAAGAAATAGAGTTAAGACTCTAATAAGTCTGAAAGCTAATGCACTTCTCTCACTCCCTTATCTAGGCTTATGACAAACCCCGGAGTAGATAAATCCATTCCGCATTGTTTAGAGAAAGCCCTGTCATACTCATTTGACCAGGAAAGCTGTTTTTCATGGACTGCATTCCACAACCCAAGACACTATTGTTCTGTAGCACGTACTCTGGGGAATGCTGCACTGGGAAGAAGAGCTGCTGCCTTGGGAAGATGGGGCGTGTGGCAGAGACACAGATCTCACTCAGTTGAAAAAAACTGCCAAAGTCATTGATTATAATCCAGGGTGGCCAGAGGGCATGCCTTGGTGTTATGGGTTTAAAAGGGGGCAAATCTACTTTAGCTTCTCAAATACAAGTGCGCACAGCCATTTGGCCAAATAGTAACCCTGAAAGAATGATTAACCAAGTCAACTAATCAGTGGTTGGCCTCACTCAGGATTCTGACCAAATCAGGCTACAGAAATTATGGGTGATGCCTTGCTTCTCCAAGGTTGCTCTAGATCTAATGTCGATTTTCCACTAACTTTTTCAACACTGAGTATATGCAAAAGCAGGCAACTGCACTGCACCTCCACGAACTGGGAACCACAGCTCTGAATAATCTCTCCTGGATAATTCAATGACTGTTGGAAGCTGCTTACTACTCGAAGCTGTGAATCTTAGGAGGCTGGAAGGGTTCTGTAGAGCCATTTAGATGTAGTCACACTGAAATAGTCATTTTTTACATGGCCTTAAAAACTAGCTATTACATTTTGAGCTTTTAAAATTAAAGCTGAGAGTTTTTCCTCCTATTGTTGGCACCGTCTGAGTTCTCATCCATGAGTAGTAGAGGCCATCCATGAGGAGTAGAAAGAGGACCAGAGACTAGGTTAGCTTTTATCGTGAGTATTAGTGCTGTTTTCAAATAATCACTTTGTATTTTGACATAGCCTCATGACAAATATCTGTCAAGTCAAAATTTCCTAAATTAAAAAAGGTAAGTCACTTGCTTGCTTGTTTGTTTTGTTGATTAGGTTCCACTTATAGGTGAGATCATATGGTATTTGTCTTTCACCACCTGGCTTATTGCACTTAGCATAATGCTCTCCAGTTCCATCAAGCAAGATACAACCAAGCAATATTCTATATTGAAATAAAGAACAAACCAACAGTAACCAGAGAGGAGGGGGCAAGGGATAACAGGCGAAGGAAGGGGGAGGGCCATCAAGGACCATGTATAAAGGACACATGGACAAAGCCAAAGGGGGTGGACTCCAGGTTGGGAGGTGGAGATGGGGGGGGCGGTTGAGGGGTGAAAATGGAGACAACTGTACTTGAACAACAATAAAAATAAATCAATAAATGAAAAATTTTTTAAAAAGGTAAGTTACATTAGCCAAGGTAACTTGAACCCCCTGGAGGCAATGACTAAGTCTTATTTATGTTTCAAGGATCTAGCAGAGTGTCTGACACTAAATAAAAGCAATAAGGAAAACCACCGCTACGCCCAGTGAAATCAAACCCTAGCCCTGAAACATGACCTTGGATCAAGACTATGAAGAGAGGGAATAGGAATTTGTAGTCCCAGTTTTGACCCTCTGACTACACTTTTCCTTGGGGACTCCCCATTTTTCCTGCTGTCAACACTGTCCTGGCCTCTGCGGACATTATTCTTTTATTCTTTCAGAACTTTTTTTTTTTTGGCATAATTGAAAAAAGACTTGATATTTAAAGAAGACTTTTACTTAAAGGCTTATTGATATGAAAATGATAAGAGCCCCCAAAGGTAAATATATAACTAGACACAAAATCTGGCTTATTCATTTTTATTCTGGGAACGCCTTCAGAGACTCTGCCTAAGATCTTCACCCAAGTTCATAACATGGACGCCATCTTCCCTTATCAGGCCAAGGTAAAACCTCAATTCTAGATTTCTTATGACACAAGAAAAAGAAAGTAAAGTTCTCTTTCTCAAATAGAGCTACTCCATCATGTTTTTCACAGCTGTGGGAAATATTGTTTTATTTCCCAAAGACCCCAAAAGAGTATCTTATACAAGAAACACTCAAGACAGGGAGTTGGCTGACTCACAAATACCCTTTGGTTAAACCACAGAAACCTGAAGGCAGCCACTTAGCTGAAGACAATGAATTCAGCCTGGAGTTTAATTTCTCAGGAACGGGCTGGCTCCCGGGCTGCCTGCAGCAAGTGCAGCTGTCTGCGTGTTCCGGCCTGGCTGAAATATTCTCTGACCACTCCCATAAGAAGCTCACTACTACCAGTCGGCAGATTCTGAATATGAGCATGTTTCAAAAAAATGTAAGATTCTTGAGGGATTGTTTGTAAGGTTGATTTGGCAGGAAGTGTCAATAAATAATTTATAGGAAGATTTTTCTTTCTTCTTTATCTGATAATTTTGATACTTTATTTCAGGTTATAACTTCCATAGCTCTAGTATGCGTGAGTATTGTTTTTTTACAAAGGGTCATATAATAAAGAATAGCAGAGTATTTAATTAATTCTTTCATACTATTTATTCTTTCCTCGTATTAAAAAATGTTTTAATTAGGCCCGACTTGAGTGGCTCAGTGGATTGAGTGCTGACCTGCAATCCAGAGGGTTGCTGGTTCCATTCCCAGTAAGGGCACATGCCTGGGTTGCAGCCAGGTCCCTGGTGTGGGGGGCGGGGGGGGGAGGACGTGTGAGAGGCAACCACACATTGATGTTTCTCTCCCTCTGTTTCTCTCTCTCCCCTCCTCTCTCTCTAAAAATAAATAAAGTAATTTAAAAAAATAAAAATGTTTTAATTAATGCTTGTATTCTGACCTATGGCTTTTCAAGTTTTTATAAGAATTAATCTTTTAAAAAGTAAACAGATAATTGAGGACTTTTTTCTATAATGAGAGTGCATATTATATATATATATATATATATATATATATATATATATAATTCTTATAGTGCTAAAATTTATTCCATATCATATCTTTCTTTTTAGAATATTGGTATGTTTGTTATGTTCAATTAAAAATATCTCTTTTAGGTCCAAAATATATTTTTGCAAGCTTCTGAGAAGGATTTGAGAGTAAAAAGGGATGAAGTTTCTTTTTTTATTTTTTAATTATTGAATTTATTAGGGGATGAATGTTGAGTAGAGAAGTGAGCTTTCTTCAAGGAGGAAGCTCATCAAAGAAGGGTAGAAAATTGTTAAGAAATTCAGCCAAAGTCAATGTCAACTGTAGTTACTGCCTACATATTCTACAGTAAACACTGCTCAAGTTAAAGTTTCCTGTGCTGGTTAAATGGAGGCACTAAACTGTCCCCTCTCCTGTTCATTTGGTAGAGAGAACAAAAGAGAAGGCCAAGTATTAGCCTTTGGTTCATTTGGCTTTCATCTCTCTCATGCCCTGTTAGTGTGTGAACGCTAAGGTTCTTTCCTCTGTTAGTGTGTGAACGCTCAGGTTCCAATGAAGTAATATTGTGAGCAGTTAAAATGAAGCTCCAAACTCTACCTTTCTGGTCCTGCTTCATTCCTGTTTCTCTTACTTGGCCTTTTGGGTAGGGAAATTCCTTCCTGGGCTATATCTTCGGGGATTTTCTCTTGTAGGTTTTCTTACATTTATTGATTTAACATGCAAATAACACAAACAGCTTCAAGGTGGCTGCAGATATTCTCAAGCTACCCAAGGCCCACTCTCTACCCTTTACAGTCCTAGAGGATTTGATAGGCCTTGCCCGGACATCTCTCCTTCCGGAATCCAGTTCCCCGAGACGAGACCAGCTAGGACATCCTCCCTGTTTATATAGGCCTCCCATGCTGAAGAGTTATAAATCAGGGGTTTCTTTAGAAGTTGCTTTTGATTCCCTAGCGGAAGTCTAGGATGACAGTGTTTCTGGTGGGTCAGGGTAAAGGGAGGCTGACTGCCGAACAGGAAGCTGATTCATGTGCTAGGAAAAGTAATTACTGGAGAAGGGGAGTGGATATTGGCTATGCTTCTCTCCCCTTTGGTAATTCCTAAGAAATATGTGTGTCCCGACCAACTTAGTACAATATCTGGCCAGGTCATGTTTCAGGGATAACTGACGGATAATGATCAACCTATTTTGAGGAGTTCCGTATTGTTAATCACTGACTGAACAGACTTCTCTTTCATCACTGGTTTTCTAACCTCTTCTCTGAGTCAGGTATCCAGGCTTATTCTTTTTTTAAAGTAGGGTCTATTCTTTTTCTTAATTTTATTTTATTTTTATTGTCGTCGATACTATTACAGATGTACCCCATTTGCCCCTTTTCCCTCCTCTATCCAGTCCCAGCACCCCTGGCCTTCACCACATTCTTGTCTGTGCCCATGGGCTATGCATATATAAATCTGTCAATCTGTTCCATGTATCCATGCCTCTGGTTTATTTTGTTCATTAGATTCCTTATCATATGGTAAGGTAATCATATGGTATTTGTCTCCATCTGACTGGTTTATTTCACATAGCATAATGATCTCCAGGTCCATCCATGCTGTCACAGAGAGTAAGAGTTCCTTCTTTTTTTTTTACAACCATGTAGCATTCTATTGTGTAACTGTACTACAGCATTTTTACCCACTCATCTACCGAGGGGCACTTGGGCTGCTTCTAAGTCTTGGCTATTGTAAATAACACTGCAATGAACATAGGGCCACATATACCCTTTCTGATTGTTGCTTCAGGATTCTTAGGATATATTCCCAAAAGTAGAATCTCTGGGACAAAAGACAGTTCTATTTTTAGTTTTTTGAGGAAACTCCACAATGTTTTCCACAGTGGCTGCATCGATCTGCATTCCTATCAACCATCCTCACCAGCACTTGTTGTTTGTTGATTTATTGATGGTAGCCAATCTGGCAAGTGTAAGGTGGTAGTTCATTGTGGTTTTAATCTGTATCTCTCTGATGATTAGGGACATTGAGCGTTTTTCCACATGTCTATTGGCCATTTGTATGTCCTCTTTGGAGAAGTGTCTATTTAGGTCTTTGCCCATTTTTCTTAATTGGGTTGTTTATCTTCCTGGTGTTGAGTTCTGTAAGTTCTTTATATATTTTGGAAATTAATCTTTTATCAGATGTATCGTTGGTAAATATGTTCTCCCATATAGTGGGTTCCATTTTCATTTTGCTGATGGTTTCTTTTGTTGTGCAGAAACATTTTAGTTTGCTATAGTCCCATTCATTTACTTTCCCTTTGTTTCACTTGTTCTAGGAGCTACACCAGCAAAAATATTGTGAGGTGTCTGAGATTTTACTGTCTGTGTTTTCTTCTAGGATTTTTATGGTTTTGCAGCTCACATTTAAGTCTTTTATCCATTTTAAGTTTATTGTTGTGTATGCATAAGTTGGTGGTCTATTTTCACTTTTTTGCATATATCAGTCCAATTTTCCCAACACCATTTATTGGGGAGACTGTTTTTACCCCACCATATGCTCTGGACTTCTTTGTCAAATATTAATTGATCATAAAGGCGTGGGTTGATTTCTGGGTTCTCTGTTCTGTTCCAGTCATTTATATGCCTGTTCTTGTGCTAGTACCAGGCTGTTTTGATTACAATGGCTTTGTAGTATAATTTGATAGCAGGTACTGTAATCCCTCCAGCTTTGTTCTTTTTTCTCAAGATTACTGAGGCTATTTGGAGTCTTTTTTGGTTCCAAAGTTTTAGATTATTCTAGATCTGAGAAATATGCTATTGGTATTTTAATAGGCATTCTGTTGAATCTGTAGATTGTTTTGGGTAGTGTGGACATTTTAATAATGTTATTTCTTCCAGTCCATGAGCACAGTATATGTTTTCACTTGTTTGTGTCTACTTCGGTTTATTTATTTAATGTCCTATAGTTTTCCAAGTACCGGCCTTTTACCCCTTTAGTTAAGTTTATTCCTAGGCACCTTACTTCCAGGCTTCTTTTTGCAGAGACAACAGGCCCCCAAAGTGACAGAGTCTTGCCCTTCCTGCTCATCTCCTTTATTTTTTTTGTTCCCTTTGTTTAATTAAAACAAAAACAAAAACAAGAACTTCTATTTCTCTCTGTGGATCCCTGGTCTTCAAGACACGGTTTTTAATGGTGGTCTGAGGTAATAAAGAGGTCTTTTTACCACCACCACGATGGCTCTAGGACAGCAATTTTCAGCTGGTGTGTTGTGGCCCACCCGTGCATCACAGAGTTTTAAAACATGCAATACCTATTTAGTCAAGAGCACTGACCTCTTTTCTCTTAGATTTTCTTTTTTTAAAAGATTTTATTTATTTATTTTTAGAGAGAGGGGATGGGAGAGAGAAAGTGAGGGGGAGAAACATCAGTATGTAGTTGCCTTTCACATGTCCCCTGCTGGGGACCTGCCCTGCAACCCAGGCATGTGCTCTGACTGGGAATCGAACTGGAAACCTTTTGCTTCTCAGTCCAGTGCTCAATCCACTGAGCCACACCAGCCAGGACTCCCTTAGATTTTCAAATTAAAAATAATAAAATAGCAAAAGCCAACACAATAGCTGTCTGGTGTGAATGAATCAAAATTATACCTATTTTTGTCAGATCAGCAAAAAGTGTATTTTTTGGCATGCCAAAGATTTTAGTAATTAGTTTATATGAACGTTTGTTACAGTAGACAGCTAGTTAGGTATTAACAAAAGTGAAGGGAGGTAAACTGGCTAAGTCTGATTCAGTCTGGAAGCTACACTTCCACGCACTTCAGGGGATAATAGCATTGCCCTGCCAAGATGAATAACATCCTTCTGTTCCCCGTCTCTTTGAGTAGGGAGGCAGGACCTGTTTTCCAATTTCCCCAGTGAATAATTAGCTCCTTCCCATAGATTATCAGTGGGAGGGATACAACTGTAAGGCGGAACTTCCTTTTCCGGGCACATGCTCAGTAGGTGCCAAGATGGTGACCATGAAGGGGAGGAATCTAGCCTGGGAAAATCTGGGTAAAGAATGGGATACGATAAGGTCAACCCCAGAAGTTCCAGGAAAGGGATTGGATAGAGGAAGGCACCAGAAAAACCTGCAAAGAATTTAAAAAAAAGATTGGTTAATTTGAAAGAAATCTTACTCCTTCCCAAACCCAAGGACATATAACCAAAGGTTAACAAAGGCCCAGACTTATTTGTTGCTTGTTCTCTGTCACAGCAGTGTGGGCTGAAGCACAGCATGGGTAGAACCAGAGCACAGCCAGAAGCAGAGACTTTGCTGGACAATGGGAGCCCAGGGCAATGGCATTACCATTTTGGATCCTGACCCTCCGGGTGGGCACTTGTGCTTACCAGGCCCAGGACTTCTCCCGCAGTAAGACGGAACAGAGCCACCTGGTCATGGACGAAACATCAGACACCTGGGGACAATCCTTTGTTTTTGCTACAATAAACCTTGCCACTATTGTTCATATTTTTCTATGCATGAGTCCCCAAAATGCTTTGCTCACAACTCCGTGGAAGACTCCTACTTCCACTGGCAACACCATGAGATGAAGAACATTGAAAATCGCTATTACAGGGCACCGTGTCTCACTGCTGGTGATTGCGTTTCCAGGTGATCCCTACAAAGGAGGTTCATCATACCATGGACTTTTTATACTCAGTCTTCCACTCTGGTTGCTGATGCTTTTTTTGCATTACCTTAATCTAAATAAGGGCATTTTCTTAGCTTGAAAATGTCACAATGGCTACGAGAGTGGTGGTGGATAGAACTGTATTTCCAATAGCTATGGTATGAGTTCAAGTCCAGTACCTGATTAGAATTTAGGATCTTTGACTTTTCTATGAACTGCACGATCCTGTAAAGCAGTGTTATGTATCATTTTGTAACTGTCTTACTGTACTTTCTTATTTTTTCATCACCCATCAAATATTACTTTGTTTATGTGGATCACAGAAGAATTGATATATTATGAAAAGAGCAACAAAGAGGAAAAAACAAATTCTTTATATGGATGGATCACAGAAAATATTGATATTTTGTGCAAGGAAGTTTTTCATCACACATGTATATAGAAAAATAGAAAGTGATCAATAAGACTATGAAGTTATTGACCTGTGAACACTTGGCTAAAAAAAATATGCCTCTGATAAGTCTAAAAAAAGAGCCAAACACCACAAATGAGAGGTTTAACCAAATAACCCCACTGAGTTCCAGCCATGTGTTTGAGGGGTCAGAGGTAAGGGGGGAGCATGGGCACCCTGGAAGCCTGACCAGCCCCTGATGTCTGTCTGCTTGCTCATGTTTTTGGTTGGGCGTTCTGTTGGCAATAGAGAATCAGCCCTCAACTCCAGAAACTTGCTCTATTTAAGAAACAGCTGAGAAGTTTTGCCACCATCAAGAGTAGTGAAAGCAGAGCTGGGGGAGAGCGTAAGGTAGAGGTGGGGAATCCAAGTAGTGGCCAAGACCTGAGCTCATTCATATGAGGAAGCTGTAACCGCTAATCCCACGAGCTCTCTTTCTCTCTCGGAATAGGTTATAAAGCCTTCGCTTCCGGGTGATCCCAGTATTTCTCCTCACTCACTTCCCCACTGAAAACTATTCTGACCATTGAGCTCAGGATTGCTTTGAACTTAGTGGAGGACATAAGAAGTATACAGGGCCCAGCAGAGGTAACGCTTGCTTCAATGTGGTTGGACGGGTAACAATATGGGTGTAATAATTTATAGTTTTAATTAGAACATTTCACCTAAAATGTCATGTGGTATGCTTGAGTGTGATATTGTTATGTTACAGAATTACATGCTTATGATTTTATAATAAAAGATTTTGTAATAAAAATGGGTGTTATTTGTGCCAAACCCTGTATAAAATATTTTCTCTTTAGGTTCTATAATGTACTCAATATAATTGACAGGATACTTTTACCCAAAAGGAATTTTCAGTCTGTTCAATTGCCATATGTTTATTTTAGCTATTCTCCCTTGGAGTTATTAGTGATGGAATCTTCTGTATATTTGCATTTGTGTGGTTCGGAGAGGGGGTGATCTCAAAGACTGTTGATGAACCTGTGCTACTGCTGCTGGTTTCCGCTAATGACGGGAGTGACTTAGAAATGCACAAATTGGCTAAATTCTGAGGTGGCCCTGAGGCAAAAAACATGTAGCCAAAAAAATCAATCCTCTAAGTTTTCCTAGAAGCAGTGAGTTCTCAATCAGGTTTTAGGAGAAGATAATTTATGTTTTTGCTTAAAGGTATAGTCCACTAAAACATGCAGGAGACAAATTTAAACACCATTTCGTAGAAATCGAACAGAAATAGATAAACAAGGCTTCTAGTCAAGATGGCAGCATAGGCAGACATGGCTCACCCCATTGCACAACCACATCAAAATTAGAACTAAAATATAGAACAACCATCACTCAGAACCATCAGAAATTGAGTTGAATGGCAATCTGACAATTACGGAATTAAAGAAACCACATTCATCCAGACTGTCAGGAAGGGTGTAAACATGGAACAGGCTGGGCTCTCACCCATGTGTGGTGGATAAACATTCAGGAGGGACATCTCAGGAGTGAGGAATCCCAGTCCCACACCAGCCCCCCGCCACTCCCAGGTTTCCAGTGGCAGGGAGATAAGTCCCCACAACTTCTGGCTGCCAAAACCAGCATGGATTGAGTCAGTGAAAGAAACTGCTGAACCCCCAAGTTTTTCTTAAAGAACCAACACATGGACTCACCTACTCAGACTTACTCCCTCTGAGCTCTAACAAAGGGTGGCAGCTTGAAGGGGACCAGTGGCATACTGGGAGAGACTAAAGTGTCTGGCATTGGGGTGAGCAGAGGCCGTAGTCCCTTTCTGAGTTCCCCCACCCCACCCTGCCACAGACTCAAAGGGCTGCAGGCTGGTGCCATATTTGAGGTTCCATCAACATGACTTAACACTCTTTGACAGGCCTTGGAGCTCCCCAGAGACTCTGCTACACCCAGCTTACAGGCCCACCCAAGCTGCTTTTCCATATGAATGGCTGGTCATGGCATATGCCTCACAACTTCCTAAATCCTATCAAACAAGCAACAGCTGGCCTAAATGAGCTCCAGGTCAGGCACCAGAAACAGCCAGATTAGTTTCACAGCTTGACTTTGCCTGGGAATCTCCAAGCCAACCACAAGTAGCAGCCTTCTCAGACTGCTTTATAGCTCAGGAAGAGTAGCCCTGGGCAAAACACAGGTGGGGGCTGACCTTGGCCTGCATCACCTGAGAAGCCCAGGGTCAATACACCCAGTGGACAGCTACACACCACTTTGGAGCACTGCCACCTTGCCCCTGCACAGCTGATCCTCCACAGAGGGCAGAGTTTGGTGGTCAGTGGTCACAGAAAATCCTTACACCTGACTGTCCTGGGTAAATACCTCCCATTGATCTGCCAACAGCAACCAAGGCTCAACTACAAGAGGCAGATGTATGCACCCCACATGATGGGCACACCTTGAATACCCAGCTTGGATGATAGAGGAGGCTATGCCACTGGACCCTGCAGGACACCTACTACGTTAGGCCACACTCCCAACACAGAGTCAAAGCAGCTCTACCTAATACATAGAAACAAACACAGGGAGGCTGCCAAAATGAGGAGACAAAGAAACATGGCCCAAATGAAAGAACAGATCAAAACTACAGAAAAAGAGCTATATGAAATGGAGATGAGCAATCTATCAGATGCAGAGTTCAAAGCACTGGTTATAAGGATGGTCAAGGAACTTAATTAGGACCTCAACAGCATAAAATAGACCCAGTCAGAAATGAAGGATTCAGTAATTGAAATAGAGAACAATTTACAGGGAAACAACAGTAGCGTGGATAAAGCTGAGAATCAAATCAATGATTTGGAACATAAGGAAAAAAAAAACAACCAATCAGAACAACAAGAAAAAAAGGAATAAAAAAACCAATGATTGTATAAGTGGCCTCTGGGACAACTTCAAGAGGTCCAACATTCGCATCATAGGGATGCTAGAAGGAGAAGAGAAAGAGCAAGAAATTGGGAATCTATTTGAAAAAATAGTGAAAGAAAACTTCCCCAATTTGGTGAAGGAACATGCAAATAAATATGCAAGTCAAAGAAGCACAGAGAGTTCCAGTCAAGTTGGACCCAAAGGGGACAATACCAAGATTCATCATAAGTAAAATGCCAAGGGTTAAAGATGAAGAGAGAATAGGCAGTAAGAGAAAAGCAGAGAGTTACCTCCAAAGAAATTCCCATAAGACTGTCAGCTGATTTCTCACAAGAAACTTTGCAGGCAAGAAGGAGCTAGCAAGAAGTATTCAAAGTGATGAAAAGCAAGGACCTACAACCAAGATTATTCTATCTGGCAAAGCTATCATTTAGAATGGGAAGGCAGATAAAGTGCTTTCCAGACAAGGCAAAGCTAAAGGAATTCATCATCACTGAGCCATTATTACATGAAATGTTAAAGGGACTTATTTAAGGAAAAAAAGAAGAAGAAAATTTTGACCATTAAAATGACAACAAACTCACAACTACCAACAACTGAATCTAAAAACAAAGACAAAAACAAACTAAGCAAACAACCAAAACAGTAACAGAATCATAAGTATGGACATTATTGGAGAGTTATCAGCTGGGAGAGGGAAGGGGGGAAGGGGGAAACAGTGCAGGGTTCAAGAAGCATGAATGGTAGGAACAAAGTAGACAGGGGGATGTTAAGAATAGTAAGGAGAGGGAGAAGCTAAAGAACTTAAACACACGACCCATTGACATGAACTAGGGAGAGGGATTGCTAGAGGGAAGGGGTGTACTGGGTGGAGCAGAGCAAAGGGAAAAAAATGGGACAACTCTAACAGCATAATCAATAATATATACTTAAAAATAAACAAGATTTTTCAATCTCAGTCTTAACAATTGTTTTAAAATGTTTTAAAATCATTCATAATTTTAGCATAGAACTGAACGAGCTATTAGGAATGTATAAATTGCAAATTAAAAGACAAGAAAGATCTGAAGTTTGCAACGTCTTCTTTGTGATTAAATACCTGTTGTATGTTTTTAGACAAATATAATGTTTGATTTAATGCAAATGATTTCTTTGAAATGTAACTAGCATTTGATATGGAATACACACTTGCAATGAGAGAAAATAACGTGTTAATTCAGAACAATAAAAATTAGATTTATATTAAATGATGTTGTAATTTAATCTAACAAAGCTATACAAAGCCTTTAACATAGGAGAAAAATAGGCAGGTCTTGGGACAGTATAAAATTTTTGTTTCAGTTAATAATACACTGTGTAAATTATAAAAAGTAGACCCCATCTACTGGAGACATTTGAGTGTTAAAAGGAGGCACGATTTAGTAACTGGTGAAATCTCTTCATCTCTTTGATGAAGTTTATTTTTAAATCGAGTACCTGCCTACACAAAGGCTGGACTCATGCTACATGCATGGCCCTCATCTCGCCTTCAAATATTCCAGTTAAGTGTGATCTCGAATTTGTTATGAAATGTGCCAGTGTAACCATTCACTCCATTCAGAATATAACCTATTGCCTTTTCCTGCCCTTTACCAGTCTTCCCAATGGATGCTTTATATAAATGTTCAGCTTAATTTTCCCTTAAAACCAGTAAGACCCCAAAGCTTCAGTTAGACTGGCTGACTTTACATTCTACAACCTGACCTGTGTTCCCCGCATCCAGGCCTTGGTTTGACTGGTTTGCTCTACTTGGCCAACTTCGTTCTTGCTTTTCAATGTCTGTATCTCAAAAGTTTCTCCTTTTCTCTGGCCAAATTTAAACTCTGTCTGGTCTGAAGAGTCTTTGCAAAACTTCTTAGTCAAGAGAAATTTCCCTTTTCTCTTCTTCCTCTAGAAAATTGTTAGCCACTCTGTTTGACAATGGACACATCCAATCGAACTCCAAATGCTGTGGGTTTTCCCTCCGAAGGCAGAGAACAGCTGTTGGCCCATAGTAGGTGCTCACTTAATATTTGTTGACTGTGTGGCCTCAATACTTCTCGAGTTATGTTTTCTTCCCCAAAATTGCCATCACTAACCTATTTAGGTCCTGATCTTCTTTGACTTAATCACAAAAATAGTACCCTACCCAGTCACTCTGCCTCTAGTCCTGTCCTCCTCCACGCTGTTCTCGTAAAGTTCTCTCTAAAACAGAAATGAAAAACTGAATTCTACAGTCTTTATATGGCATTCAAACCCTTATGATTTGTCCCTCCTCTTTCTCAAGCTAATTTTCTAAAACTTCCTATCACATCCTTTATGTTTAAACAACATTATAGAGTTGCATCTTACACAAGTGATAAATTACTGAAGATCTATATAGTTTAAAACTTGTAGTATTTAATAAAAAATTTCCCATGTGAATAAGTGTAAGCTTGGGGGAATATTTTGGAGTGGGTATACTTTAAGCATTATAGGATATTTTTCTTTTCATATTCCTCTATCCAGCATTGCCTCTATTATTATTTTACAGCATACCTCCTCTTAATTTACATGAGAACACATAATCGCGGACTTTGGAGATCTCCATGACATTTTATTGTATTCAAATCCTCTTTCAAAGTTATGGATTTTCAGGCATTATTTCAGGCCTGAATTTTAGCCTTAGCCCTAGCAGCATTATTTAGTAAGGACTTCAATTATAATATTATGGTGTCAGGAGATAAGTGAAATTATAAAGCAGTAAATGCTAAAATTATGGAGTCAAAGTCACCAAAAGCATTCACAGAAGTTTGAATGCAGGTAAACAACAGTGATGGGACACAGGATGGCAGACATACCTGTTCGTAGCTGAAGTGGCCACACGGCAAGCTCAGAAATGGTCCGCCCCAGACACTGGCTCTTTCATCTTTTTTTCTGTATGCCTCTCAGAGCCGCACCCTAACACTTGATTAAGCGATATTCCACAGTTTTATGGAATTCACTTACAAGGGCACATCGCAAGGCACTGCCATTCTTTACAGGCTTGATCATACCTTGAATCATGAGCATATGCCTCTAAATTATTGATTTCCGTTTCCTTTCCTGGAATCAATTGTCAGTCCACAAACTCACTCTTTGCTCTTTATCTTTTCTTTTTCTTTAAAGAAGTTTATATAAACCTTTGGATTATACACTCTAATTTTTCATTCAGTCCCATCTTACATCGCTTCTTTATATTCCTTAGAGCTGTCCCCTCTGAACTTTTCTTCATGTTCCGTAAAATCTGAGGCACTGCTTCTCAAAGCGAAGCGTATAGAAGAATTATAGGAGGGGACGTAGTAAAATGTTCAAAGCTCTTCATTTTAACAAACCTGGCAGGGATTCTAATGCTAGTTTCTGTGGTCTGAAGACCTCACTCTGAGACAGTTACGGTGCTTTTGAGTAGGCTTCACCTTGTTTTTTTTCCTTCACTCTTGATCTTTTCTGCATAAAACTTCCTCTCAATTTTTGTGATATTTATGATTTTTTTCATTTTTTCACATATGCTCTCAATTATATCAGAAGTTGGAAATGTCTCTCAAAATATTTAATTATGCTACTTTGCATGGGATTATCTCCATATTACTGTTTGATAGCCAACCATCGATATTTTGAAAATGACTTGATTAATATTTTTGTTATATTTTGCATGTCATCCCACCATGTAAACAAATTGGTCCTATCACAGTCTCATTTCTTAGCTTCTAAATGAATTTAAGATAACTCGTGATCAGAAAAGATGGTGACTTTCAATTTACATGTCACAAGTTTGAAGTTTTCCTGTATGTAAATCACTACACTTTTCTATTTCCCTTCACTAAATGTGTATTCAGAGCCATCGGTATCTAGATACAAAGCAGTGCCCTTCAGTCCTGATCATTTGCTGGCTGGTTACAAATATCTGTTCTCAGAGGGTACGTTGTCCCTGCCTACGCTGCTGTGATCAAAACCTTGTCTATTTAACGTCTTTACTGTTATACTAAGAAAAGCAGCCAAATTCGTAAGGTTTCCTTTTTAGTTTGTTAGCAAGAGTGGGGCCTAGAAGAGCGGAATGCGAGACTGTGTTCCAAATCCGTATCCCTGATCATACATCATCCAGCACGATGTCAACCTTGTTCTCATTTTCTCCTGTAGAAACAACTGGAATGTTGGCATATTTGGACACAGTTATCACAATTTCCAAATTAATTCTTTATTCCAGTGGTCCTTCTGTCCCAAGTTGTATGACACCATCCTGAATTTTTTGCACTTTTGCATTACAGAGGTTGTGTATAATTCCAACAGTGCAGGAAGCATTTTGATGCCTTACCCCCTGAACTATAAACCTTATTTTATAAACCCTGTGTTCTCTGACTTATTTCATTCCAGCATGACATTACTCAAAGTATAACTGTAGAGAACTCTGAGAGACAAACACATCACGAAATGTACTAGCCCCACTCTATATTTATCATTCTGATTTTACATATACATCCTCCAAATGTCTAAAAACTACTTTATTTCAATCAGTGACATTTAAGCCACCACTTGTGTTGCCCCAACTAGCACCCACATATCAAAAGGAATCCATCAAGTCTCAAAAAACATTTAACTGTCTTAGATGAAATGTGTGCATTTATGGTATGTATTTGTGTACTTCCTTATAGTTGCAAATTCACTTGAACTCCCTATCAGCTTTGCTTGAATACCTGAAGAAGATTGCTACCAGAATTTTTTCAGATGTAGAACTCTTGGACTGAATATTATGCAGCGGGGTTTAAAATAGAAATGCCCAACCAACTGACTGGTATGGCTCAGGGGGTTGGGCATTTGTCCCACAAAGTGGAAGTTCATCAGTTTGATTCCCAGTCAGGGCACATGCCCAGGTTGTGGGTTTTGTCCTCAGTCATAGTGCCTGTGAGAGGCAACCAATTGATGTTTCTCTCTCTCTGTCTCCCTTTCTTCCCCTCTCTCTAAAAAAAAAAAAAAAAAAAATCAATTAATTAAAAAAAAAACACTTTCAAAAACAAATAAATAAATAAAACAGAAGTAAAAAGTTACAGAATTTTGTATTAAAGTTGACAAATATTAAGTGATCTTAATGTAAATCCAAAGAAGCATTATCATTATCATAATAAGTAAGTGAGGGTCTAGACGGTGAATATTTGCATAGATACCCAAATGAATTATGTATGTTCTGTCACCTCAAAGTTCCTAGACATATCTAACCCTCAGTTTCCTCTTCTGTAAAAAAGAGAATTGCCCTGATTGACCAGTGGTTGTTGAAGGCAGCTATCACCAAGTCACATAAGTCGTTCTCACTCCACTCCAGTGCATTTGTATGGGTCGAATTGTGTTCCTCCCAAAAGGTACACAGGAGGCCTAAACTTCAGGACCTGACAATGTGACCTTATTTGGAAATAAGGTCATTGCAATGTAATTAGGTTAGGTGAGGCTATTCTGAATCAGGTGGAGCCTAACGCAATATAAATGGTGTCTTTATAAGAAATGAAGAGCCAGGAAGGCCATGTGACAATGGTGGCAGAGGTTGGAATGATGCTCCTGCAAGCCAAAGAACGCTGGATTGCCAGCAACCACCAGAAGCTAAAACGAGCCACAGAAGGAGGCCCCTGCAGGTCTCAGAAGAAGCATGGCACAGCTCACTCCTTGATTTCAGCCTCTAGACTCTACAACTGTGAAACCATAAATATTTGCTCTTTTAAACTGCCCAGTTTGCGGTACTTTGCTATGGCAGCCTGTGGAAACAAATATAACTACTAATTAAGAAACTTTAGGAGTGAGACAAAGGAATCTTCACTTTGACAGCCCCACTCTTCTCAGGTGGTCATTCTGCTATGACCA
Source organism: Micronycteris hirsuta (assembly GCA_004026765.1). Lineage (NCBI taxonomy): Eukaryota > Metazoa > Chordata > Mammalia > Chiroptera > Phyllostomidae > Micronycteris > Micronycteris hirsuta. The sequence goes on from PVJI01001671.1 coordinate 84,135, forward strand.
AGGTTTGGAATCACTGGATGATCTCTGAGTTTCTGTCCAAATCTCACAGTCTATGATTCAACGGTACATTTGTGGCAAACAGTTAAAAAAAAATAAGGCTATGTGTATATGTATACATATATTCATATATATTCAATGATAAAATAAGGTTGAGAACTACTAGCACTTCATGACAAAGTCAAAGTTTTCCTCCTACTTAGGGTAATGAAGTCCTAAATGATCCTGTTCTCTAGTTGCTACCCTGGAAGTACAAGGCACTTGAAGGTCAATTTAATTTCATCTTGGCAAACACATCTATTTGAACTCATTTACTCTTGAAGATAGGATGCTTATTCAGTTTTCAGTCAGTAAGTGTTGGGGTACTCTTTGTGATAGGCTGTCATCATAACGGTTAATATATCTCCTGTGTGTGAACATCCAGTTCTTTTGTGATTGTCTGTGATGATTGATATTCAACCATCATTTCTTGGTCTGCGGCATCAAGTGCAAACTTATCTTTCATATTGCCAATGCCTGACGCTTCTCTCTTTGCCTGGGTCTGTCCTTGAGACACCATGATGTGCAGCGCACGGCCCTGCAACAGCATCAGGGATTCCTACCAGGCCCAGAGCTGACAGGGAGCCCTGAGTAATGGCTGCAGGCCTCCAAAACACACTGGTGGGGCCTCCATCTGCAGCTGCCCCCGACAACAATGACCCTTGACTCCGCAATGCATCACGTTCATCATTCATGGAAGCTGTTCTTCTACATTTTTCTCTTCATTTTGTGTCTTCCCCACAGACTTCCAATGAGAATCTTGTAGGAAATGTGATTGTTTGAGGGAAAAGAAATTCAGAGGAAGAAAAGAAACACTCATTAGCATTGTTCTTTCTTATTATATATTATTGAACAGAACAAGATTGGAAATATTAGTCAAAAGTAATCAGGCATTTGGGCAATGGGCAGGGCTGCTATCTGTCACTGTCCTGTTTATTGAAATGGTGGATGCCATCTGGCTTCTGTCGTTTATAAATAAATATAAATATACATATACATGTACATATATTTGTGTTTGAGCTTATTCACTCCAATCTTTTTGATCTCTTTGCTAGTCTAATAGGAATGCTTAAAGAGAGTTAAATATCATGACTACATACAATTATTGCTAAGTCTTTGCCTCACAAATGAAGAAGATTGCTTATTTTTAGATCATTGCAGCAAAAATATTATTTTTATCTCTCCTATTGTAGTTTATAAAATTAGTGTATAGGAAGTATTTATCATAGTATTGAAATTATCAGGTTATGAGTAACTGACTCCCAAATGTAGTAAGGTCTGTAAGATTACAATCCATGTCTAAACCTGTATTTGTACCCGTCATTCCTTAGCTTCATACCTGACACATAATAGGAACTCAATAAACTGTTTTCAGCTAAATTGTTTTCCTGTAGATATAGCTATGCTGGCTCCTAACAGCAGAGTGAGGGGGGATCATACGAAATCTTGTACCATGGTAATGCTCACTGTGAAATAGTTGGGGATCACTTTTCACACGGGTATCAAGACATGAAATAGTGTGTCACACTGCTGTATTGGACTGGCAGAAACAGATATAGTATAAAAATTCTGAAGAGCTGAAGCTAAGAAGAATAGAGAATGGGTCTAAATTGTTTCGAATTTATTTACAGGCATAGAACCAATTAGCACAGTCAAAGGTGAAAGGGAATGTGCAGGAAACTGCAGGCTGAGCTGATCGATGAGCTAATAGGCAAGGTGAAAACATGACGAGACCTCAAAGATCACCGTGGGTCCAATAAATAGGCCGAGCAATGGGAGACGAGAACCCCATTCCTTTTCCTTTTTCCAGAGAAGTAAACTGAAAATCAGGAAAAGGATAGATCATTTCAGGCAACAAGAAGTAAATGATCAGGTTAAAAAGAACAAAGTGAAGCATAAAAAGCTTAGATATGTTTTCGATTATCTTTTTTTCAAAGCACCTGTAATTTCCCTGAAATAATTTCATATAAACTTTTGAGTCTAGGTTTTAGACAGTTAATGAATGGTTAATCACCCAATTTACACAACAAGTCTAAAAGCTAAGGCTTGTATTTGGTAGTTGGGCTGGTAGACTATGTTGAGACCAAATTATTCAGAATTGCATGCATACTTGAGTTTTAAGAGAACTCACATACATAAGTGAATTTAAGCACTGTTTTTGTAATATGCTGATATTTAAGCTTTAAGAAAAATTAAAGGACACAATTTAAAACAACTGTTAGTCAATAGTATATTTGCTCACATCCACCAAATCTTTTCCTGCTCACACACTCAGTTATCACAACCAACAAAATAATTCCATATCAATGGGAAAATCGCCAATGTGGTGTTTTAAATATTAAAAATTCAGTTTTTATTGAATGGTGAACAGTCCCAAGATGTATGGATTTGCCCTGTCACATATTTTTAACCATGCAAAAGTCAGAGGGATGTAGCATTCATTTGACTAAGTACTTGCAAATGTTATGTAGCGTAATTACTTAATCACAGAATATCTGCTTACAAAAGCAAAAGCTATTAAAAGCAACATTAAGATGAATAATTATAATTTTACTAGTGATTTATGGGAGTATATTTTTTTATAGTAAAATGTCAGATCCCACACGGTCAGCTCAGTGACTTTTTTCTGTGGAATCACCACCTATTTTAAAATATAAAACATTTCCACCACTTCAAAATAACTTTTATTTTAAAATGATGCTAAACTATGATATAGGGGAAAGATGGGATTACTTGCCTAAAATCATAAAAGAAGTCAATGCAGAAGCACAATTCAGTTTACAAACATTTATTCACACGTACTTTTCAGGTGTATTTCTTTTTTAAAAATTTTAAAAAGATTTTATTAATTTTTAGAGAGAGGGGAAGGGAAGGAGAAAGAGAGGGAGAGAAACATCAGTGTGTGGTTGCCTCTTGCGCACCCCACACTGGGGACCTGGCCCGCAACCCAGGCGTGTGCCCCACCTGGAAATCGAACCAGCAACCCTTCAGTTCACAGGCTGGCTCTCCATCCACTGAGCCACACCAGTCAGGGCCAGGAGCATTTCTAATATATTTATAATTATGGTCTTGCACATATCTGGAAGTTACTTTGCTATTTTCACTATAATCCCCTTAAAGTCTTTTTAAAAGGCATTTGTTTGGATATAAACAAATGTTATATCTTGAAGGAACAGTTCCTCGTTGTTTCTCAGAATGCTTGTATTTCTTCACCAGTCTGCTTTGCTCAACATTGATTTCTCTGAAGGTATAGATAATTGTAGTTGAGAGTATACTAGTGACACCTAGTGCTTATCCACTAAAAATGTCTGCACTTAAGAGAACATCTATTTTCTCATGGTGAGCTACTGTTAATCAAGTTCCTGTTTATGTGCAGAAAGTGACAATGATAATATAAGTGCAATTTCATGCTGTTAAAGACTAAATGGATAACCTTCCAACATAACCTCTTAACACAATTAAAGCAGGCAGAGTTGACATTAACACTGTGCATTATAAACAAGAGCAAAGAATGAGAAGATCACAGAATGAGAAGGCACATACTTGAATTGCGTTTTCACTATTCATAAGAAGATATGAATGTCAGAAAGTTGTGACATATTGGCTTAGTCCCCTCACTAGGAACTAGTAGGTGACATGGGGGACAGAGGTGGGACCCCTGACAGCAATTTTTAAAAATACGTAAATAAGGTCCCTCATGATTGACGAGTTGGTTCTGAGAAGATTTTTCCGTACTGTAGGTCAGACCCTGAAAGGCAAGGAGCCCAGTAGGCAAACTCAGTAAGGCTTGTACTACAGGGCTTGTCATCTAAGTTAGACGGGCGAGTCTTAGGATCTTCTCTCTTGCTTCAGTCCAGGAAGAAAATCTCAGCTCACAGTCCCAACCTATACAGCCCATTACCTTTGTAGAATCATAGGAACCGTGCCAAGAAGCCTCCCTGTGCCCAACCAAAATATTTTCCCACTTGTCTATCATTCCTATTCTACCGCTGTTAGAGGTCCCATCCCCGCGATCAGTCAGAATCTTGGTACAGTGTTACATGCTAAACCATATGAGCATGAGTTCGTAGTTAATCTTTGGTTGATGGTGGTGAAGAAAAAGTGACTCTAGAAGAGGGAAGAACCACACTGAAGGCAAGGAGAGAGAACGCTAAATTTAAAAAATATATATATATATATATTGCAAACTTTCACTAATAGAATTGCCATCATCGGCAAACATTAATAAACATTGGGACATATAGGATGTTTGGGACAATGTGCTGGGTATTGAAACATCATATATACACACACAAATGTATATATAACATTATACACAATTCTATCATATGATATATATATATATAGATATATATTTATATATTACTTAGTAGGTTCTATATTCTAGAAATAAAGCAATAAACAGTACAGATAAGATGCTTTTCCTTATGGAGCCTACAGACTACTAAAATACACAGGTAACAACTTTAATAACAATAATGGAGATAATTGGTATTTTGATATAGCTGCCTGAAAAGACTGAAATGCAAGTGATGGCATGGAATTTGGAAATCTATGTATAATGGGAAAATCATTGGGAAGATTTTAGGCAGAGAAATTATACATTCACTTCGTTTAAGAACACTGTGGATGTGAGGTACATAATAGATAAACAAGGTAAATTTGGGGAGCAAATGACCTCACTTAACTTATAATCTATTTGTGTAGGTAGGACATATATATAACAAAACTAGAATGATAGAGAATATAGCCTACAGGATGAACATACACAACTCCACAGCCTTGATACTGATTTCTCCCAGTGGGTACAAGTATTGCATGTGCAAAATGCCTTTAAGAAGTAAGCTACGAGCCCTGGCTGGTGTAGCTCAGTGGATTGAGTGCGGGCTGGGAACCAGATGGTCCCGGTTCGATTCCCAGTCAAGAGCACATGCCTGGGTTGCGGGCCAGGTCCCCAGTGAGGGCCATGTGAGAGGCAACCATACATTGCTGTTTCTCTCCCTCTCTGTCTCCCTCCCTTCTCCTCTCTCTAAAAATAAATAAATAAAATCTTTAAAAAAAGAAGTAAGCTACGATAAGTTAGTGAACTTGCAAAACTTGGATTGTGCAATTCTACTGTCTTTTGGGACCTTACACTATTACACTCCTGCTGGTCTCATACATCAAGTCACTTGAGGTGTCACCTTACATGATTTGAGTTTGCAAAAGATAAGCCCACTCTGTCCCTGGGTACCACGTATTGGGTGTTTGATGGGCAGGCCAATAATTGTTTATTTCCCTGCAATCCTCCACGGCTGGAGGCATAGTGAGAAATTCCTCTAGCAACTCTGTTGAAAAGCTAACAAAACTCCCATGCAACATCAAAATTGTTTTTTTGAATTTTTATGTTTTTTTCCCCCCTTGGATGGCTCAAGGTGAGCATTACATAACCACACAGAGTCTATTTTTGTTTTTGTTCTTTCTTTGTTTTTGCATAATTTATCATTTTGAAATGTTTAGAAACAAAACCATACCTTCCACGCATTGTTCAGTTTGAATTTAGTATTTCAATAATTGTTGCTTTCTAAACACACACAGTTAGTTATGCAAGTTCCAATAACACCTAACCATCCTGTCATTTATTAGCTTATTTTTCCTATTCTGTTATTTAATTAAATGTTATCCCACCAGCCTCAACTCTCTACCCATGACAGTGCTAGCTCTATCTCTAGTGAGATTAAGCAATCTCCGAGAAGCCTTTGCCGTGGCTCCCAGCCCACTGGGATCCTCCCAGCTCTTCCTTCTCTGTTTCCGTAACTGCCTGTTCCCGACACCTGCACACACCCCGCAGTGGTCAGGGCTGCAGGCTCTCACTAGGCTGCATCACTCATAGCCCAGCTTTCCAACCTACTTGCTCTGAACACTCCAGTAAATTATTCTGTCTTACCAATAGAATGAGGATAATAATAGCAAACGCATGAAATAAATACCAGGCTGATTAAGTTAACTAATATTGTAATAGTTTAAGGTCAAAGTTATAATTAGAAACCGCCTGGCACCTAGAATTTAATGCATGCTCACTACTAGTACTACTTAATCATATATGGAAGCTTATGACATCTCTGATGGTGATATTTCACTCCCAAGGTGTTTCCTACATGTCCCTACCTTACTTCCACTGCTTCGTTTCCTACAATGTGCTATCACCGTGCTCTTGTTAACTTGGCTCCCGGTATTGTACTTTCCTATCCTAATACCCAAACCAGATCTAAAATTGCACACAAGGCATTAAACTTTCTGTCTTTTCTGAGGCTTTCGTTTGTTCTGTGTTCAAATTAAGTTCTCAGCTAGTTCACTTTCTCAGTACTTTCCCGTTGACACAACTAATCCTTTCTCCCCATTGTCCTCCAATGTGTTGAACCCATTGCTCCAAGTCCTTCCCTATAACCTGCTGGAGTCACTCAGGCAGATTTGAAAAACATTAAGAAGGAAAACTATAAGTTTTCCTTCTTTGTATTCCTCCCAGAGCTAATGATCCAAAGTACCTATTGAATAAACTAATGACAAAAATAAAGATGTTTATGGCTTATCATTATTTTTCGGTTTTCAAGAAAAGACAATGTATGTCAATGAAATTTGATGGACATCTATGATAGTCATATCTTAAGTAGGTTTAGAGACAGAATTAGAACATTTCATTTAGTTTGACAACTTTTTCCTCCTATCAGCAATAACACATACAAGAGACTTTATTTCATTAGTAGGGGGAGGTTTATTTGTTTATAGCTCCTAGAAGACAGGAATTTTATATTTATTCTCAGGCAACTGGAAAATTGATTCGACCCATTTAAAAGTGTAACAATGGATTCATAATAACTCCCCTCAAACAGCACAAAAAAGCAAGTACATCAATTGATCAATAGTACATTTAAGAAGAAAGAAGACCCAAGAACAGGGGAATTCAAAGAAATTGCTGAAGAACATTTTCTATTCAGAGAATTAAATTATAGAGTATCAAAGAAGGTCAGAAGGTACAAAACAAATTCAAAAGTGTTTCTTTAACTTGGGGACACCAATTTCTAGGAAGGACATTTAAACTCCTTCCTGTTATGGTAAAATCAACATAACGATCCTACTCAAAACTTCTGTGTCAAAAGAAAATTTATGTCATTTAGTCCTGAGTCAGCCTCCAGGGTCTGTTTAGAGCAACACCGGGTCCCTGCGAAGTAACTGCTCTCAGCCTTCTCCTGGGGCCACCGTGATGCAGACAAAAGTAAACCTTGGGAAGACCCTGAAATGAAGGCCTGGGAACAAAAAAGGCTGAGGGATGTTTTCCTTACGTGCCATCCCGGGGAAGGGCAAGGAGTTTGCTTCCTTTCTGGTTTCTTCCAGAAGAAACGCCAGCAGTCTAGGGAGAATCTTTCCCATAAGTCATTATCCAGACTTAGGTCAGTCTGAATACACAGAAAATTCCAATATTAACAGATCTTAATTTTATCCAGTACCATCTCCATTTTCTCCCTGTGAGATGGGCAATTTTAGTCTTCCAGTAGGGTAGTTTACCCAATAAGATCTCAGGTAATTAATATGTACATTAAAAAAATAAATGAACAAACTATTCTCCTCAAACACTCACCCAGTTATCTTCTTGGGAGACCAGAGAGTGGCATAGAGTGAAGAAAGGAAAAAAACAGGTTAAATTTTCAAATCTATGTAGAGACTAAAGATATGAACCATTATTAAAAGGTAAGTTACCTTCCTAAGGCTTACTTGGCAACAGAAATATAGGGGAAATATACAATTAAAGAGAACTATTTAGAAATTCTTTACTAGAGTTGTAGATGCCTACTCTAAAGCATTAAAGTTACATAGATAGTAGCTGAAATAGCTATTTAGAAGTTCATGCAAATGTAATGATAACTGTCATCTTTTATCATTACAGAAATACAATATATTAGAAATGCAAATTATTAGAAATACAATATAGAAGAAAGATTCTCCTCGCTTTTAAAAGAAATAATTTAGGTATAAACCCAGTAAAGCTATACTTAATTAGGAAGTGATTTGGGAAGATTTCTTTTCCTAAAGTTAATAAGACTTCCCTGGCTGATGTGGCTAAGTGGATTGAGTGCCAGCTTGTGAACAAAAGGGTCTGCGGTTTGATTCCCAGTCGGGGCACATGCCTGGGTTGCAGGCAAGGTCCCCACTTGGGGTTGCATGAGAGACAACCACACAGTGATGTTTCTCTCCCTCTCCTTCTCTCTCCCTCCTCCTCTCTCTAAAAATGAGTAAAATCTTTTTTTAACAAAGGCTATTATCACTAACCCAGAAAACAGAATATTATAAGGATAATAAGATTATTAAGCATGAAGCTTACTCAGTAAAAAAAATTCTAAATATAACATCTTACAAAATGATTTCAATCTTTGCATACTACTTTTCATCCACTATTGTCAGTCATTCATTTACTCTATAATGTTTGTTTTCATCTATCCTAGAGACATAGGGCAGAGGCTCTTTGCTCTGCCTTAATTTTTTAACAGACTTTTTTTTACAGTAGTTTTAGCAAAATTGAGCAGAAAATATAGAGGGTTCTGAGATCCTCCCTTCCTGCTCACACCCCACACAACCCCCTTCACTGTAGACATCCCCGACCACGGTGTTACATTTGTTCCAATTGATGAACCTTCATTGACAGGTCATTTTCACCCAAATTATGCCTTTATTTCCCATTCCTCTTTTTCCATAGTAGTACATTTTTTGGCTATAAATTAACCACTAGTTAGTTATAAAAATCATAGTTTTAACCTTTTTTTTTCAACTAGCTATGGCCATATGATACAAATCTCACCAGCAACATAAAAGAAAATGTGACTTGTAGTGGCTTCTAGGAGCCTTCTTTAAGAGACAAAACAAGTGTATGCTTAGTTAGCTCTTTTATTCTTCTGCCCATTGCTCTTCTCCATATCTGGAGTGCAGAATCCACCCTGGTTCCCAAGGTCACAGTCATGTATGGCACAATGACAACATAAGAAGGGCCTGGATCTTTGAAGACTTAGTGGAGCAGAGCTACACTGCCAGCCTTAAATTCATTTAGACAAAAGAAAAGTAAATTTTATCTTATTTAAAGCACTATTATTTAGGTTATTCTGATACTCACAGCAATACCTACTACAAAGTAACATAGTAAAACAAAGTACTAGACCTTGCAGATGGTTATATACATGGCCTAGCCCTTCCTTGCTTTCAGGATTCCTCTGATCTATCAAGGGCAATAAGGATATAAATGAATAAATGAATAAGTGGGCTGTAAAAGGTATCCAGACTGAGTGTCAGAGTACAAAAAGAAAGAAAAAAAATTCTTGGAATGAAAAAAGAACAGTAAGGAAAAGATAATGTGCAATTTGGGTCAACAGTGTATATTAGAAAGGAAAAAAAAATACCATTTTGGGAACAGATTGAATTAACACAAGCCTTAAGAAGGGCATTTGAGAAAATCAAAAGTGATCTAATTTGGCTAGACAAACAGGAGAGACAGAAGAAAGCAAAACAAGTGGATCAGGGTTGTTTACAGGAAATGATGTCAGACAAAAAAATTGTGGTTTTGGAGAATAGGATTATGCAAACCTTACAGCGTGAAAACTTAGCTGTAATGTCAGTGAATGTTGGGACAGAAGGCAGTGAAAAGAGAAAAGATAGCACTCCCCTCCCTGTGGTTAGTGTGACAGCTTTTAAAGGAAAAGGAAAGGTTGGGTGGGCAAAATGTTGAAAAGGAACAAACTTTCAGAGTTGACAACTGATTATGAGATGTAGAGAGGTGAAGAAGTAAAATTAAAAAGCCCAGATTTTAAGCCAGGAGACAGCTCAAGGTATAGCCCAGTGATTGAAGAAAGGCAGTTAGAGGCAGAAAGCTATTTGATGGAGTGGACGTGAGGAGTGAGTACTGTTGAAGGCATTGTGTGTTTCAGGTACTGGAAGGATATCCACCAAACCATTAGAAATATGAACTTTAAAACATGAGAAAGGTTCAGCCTAAAGACACTGATTCCATACTCATTCCAAAAGAGATAAAGTTAAAATATATCAAATGGGTGACATAAAATGAAAGAGAAAAGAAAAGAGGTAAGAGACAGAAATGTGGGGAATTCCTTATTCATATGCAGAAAGAGAAAAAAAACGCTACTAGGGGGTTCCAGAAAATTGAAAGGAGAAGACATTTTTGAATCAAAACTCTTGGTGACTTATGTAAAATGCTCTTGAGAGGTAAATAAATATGAATGTTAAGAAAATCCACTATATTTGATGATTATAAGCTCATCAGTAAGTGGTAAGATCCCTTGGCCAGGTGGCTCAGGTGATTGGAGCATCACTCAGTACACCAAAGGGCTGCAGGTTCGAACCCCAGTTGAGGCATGATGGGAGGCAATGGATTGATGCCCCCCCCGAAATCAATAAACATATCTTTGGGCAAGAATTTTAAAAATAAGCTGTAAGTGCATTTTTCTTGGTAATGAGAACAAAAGCAATATTTCAGGAAACAGGTAACAAGTGGTACAGGAGTAGAAGGTAGTGTTGCCCACTTAGCTATAAAGGACAGCAAGATTTTAGGAGATAGTATGGGTAGACAGATGAAAAATGTGATGGATGAAAGGAAGAGAAAGAAAGAAAGAGAGAGAGAGGGAAGGAAAGGAGGAAGGAAGGAAGAAAGAAAGAAAGAAAGAAAGAAAGAAAGAAAGAAAGAAAGAAAGAAAGAAAGAAAGAAAGAAAGAAAGAAAGAAAGAAAGAAAGAAAGGGAAAGAAAGAAAGAAAGAAAGAAAGAAAGAAAGGGAAAAGCTGTTGTTCAAATTCTTATTCCTCTTTTGACCTCTGAGTTTCAGATATCTTTTAGCAGCAGAATTCCGGGATGGTGCACGGGAATTCAAAGCACTCAGAGTATCTTTTTAGTGGTCACCTAGGGGTGGAAGAAAGAGGAGAAGGAGGCATGACAGCCAATGGGTAGGGAGTGTCTTTTGGAGTGATGTGTTCTAAAAATAGATAGTGAGGAAGGTTCTAAAACTCAGTGAGCATACAAAAACCACTAAATTGCACACTTTAAGAGAATGTCATGATATGTGAATTACATCTCAATAAATCTGTTTTTAAAAAAGATATCTTGGCCTTAAAATAACTGTAAATAAATTACATGACATATACATATTGATCTTTGCAATTCCAGCACAATTGTTGTTACACCCCATTTGATTGGCTTTTAAGCAACAACATAGGATTTCTCTTTGAACCTCTGCCTGGCCTCTCAGACTTGATTCCAGCTTCAGTAATTTATTGTTTTTCTCTCCCACCCCATGTATATTTGTTTTCCTTTTATGGGTTTACTGAATATCAATTTCATAATTTCAAAAAAGTAACAAAAATTGATTGGATATTTTTAATCCAAAAGAATCCTTGCTATGAAAAACACAGTGAAAAAAGTTGATGATGATATTTTCTGCCTAGGAATGGTTTGGGCAAGTGTTCAGCATCCTGGGGATACCATTCTGTTCTTCTTCATCATTGGTGAACAAAGCTGTGGGTCAGCATGCAGCCTGGAAGCAGAGCTGGAGAGAGAGAGGAGGAGAGGGAGGGAGGGGGAGAGAGAGAAATGTAGAACCAGTAAGCTGATGGAGAGGTAAAAAGAGGGAGTTTGTTGTCTTTCAGTCAGCTTTTCGGTTTCTGTAGAATAAGAAAGCTACAATTCAAAAAGACAAATGATTAAGGAGGTAATAAAATGATTTCTACAGGTGATAGCACATAGGGATAGGATGGAGAATTTGTCTATTTTCTACATTTACTGCAAAATCCTGGAACTGAGATTGGTTAGTTAAGGTTGGAGATAGCAAAACACCAACAATCTTTTCATCCCAGCAGTAACCTTGAAGGTAAGATTAAACACGGCTAAGGCATTTCTGTAACATCTTTTTGGCCTGAGAACTAGAGCCAACTTTGGAAGGGAAGAGCAGTGTGAATGTGCCATCCCAGTGGTTCAGAATAAGATGTGTGTGTATATGCATTGTGGCTATCTAGGTGTTTGAAATGGTCCTTGTTGTCTAATATAATCCCTCCTCTTGAAACGGCACCCTTCCATTCTTAGAACTAAACAGTAGCTCTGAGATCCCATCCATCTAAGTAGAGCTAAAATATCCTGATGAACTTATCAAATATGTCTCTCTGTCTGCCTCTACTCTTTGCGGTCAGAAATTTTCTTATTTGTCCAAATTTACTCCTACGCTCTCTTCCTCATCTCCTCTCTCTCCTTAAACTATCATATTTACCTCACATGGCCACAGTCGTCATCTAAGGACCAACAACGTCAGAGTTCTCTGGTGACCTGTCTGTGCCTGGAAGGGGTAAATATAAATGTCCACTCAGCATCACCACTTAAATTTCTCAAAGACCCACAAACTCAACATGTCCAAAGCAATTGACCTCACGTGTTCTCCTATGCTTAGACCTTACTCTTATCCCACTTTTCCCCACCTCAGCACATGACCACAAACTAGGAATTATTATTGATTCCTCCTTATCCTTGACTCTCTCCAAAACTTGTTGGTTTTACTTTCCAAATATCTCTCTAGTCCATTCATCCTTCCCTCTCCCTCTAGACATCCATGGATTCCAGTCACCATCGAATAGTCAAAAGTCTCTTAAATGGTTTACCTGAACTCATTATCACCTTCTTCCGCTTCATTCTCCATAAAGTAGCCAGAGTATTCACTCTGGAAAACAAGATTGAGTGCCTCTTCCCTGCTAAATACCTTTCCGTGGTTTCCTATTCCTCTTAGAGTAATAATAAAAAAAATACAGTCCATAAACCTTAATACATCCTTTGAGGTACTGCATGACCAGGCTGCCTCCTGTCTTTCCTGCTTTCGCTTGTCTTCTCTCTACACTTCAGCATTATTGGTCTTTAAAAAATAAAAATTCTTCTGATGGACCATTCTCCTTTCTGTCCCAGGACCAATATATATGCTGTCATATAGTTTTTCTCTCTCTCCCATTTACTCTGACTTTACTTATCCAGTACCTCCTTTATGGGCAACACAAATTTCATTTCCTTAGGGAAGTATTTCTGGACTCCGCAGTCCATTTTGCTCTCATATGGTTCCACGGAACAGTTCTCCTACGTAGAACTCAATAAAACTGTTTGATGACTCTCTTTCCTACCAGGCGGCAAACTGTCTCATTCAGGGCCGTGCATCTAGCAACCTGCACATTTTTCAGGAAATAGAAGTGAATGAACAAATAAATGTTTTTAGGGAAATTATTGCAGGCTTGAGTTAAAATTTCAAGTTTTTTCTTCTGGCATAATGACAACTGTCATCAAATAATAGCTCAACTCAAATTTGCTTACCAAAGTAGCAGAAGCAAGACTTCAAGGAGATTAACACAGAGACAAGCGGGGTGTTTCTGTGCTAGAGCAGAAGGTCCATGTTATAAATAAAGGATATTGTGCTGAAAGAAGCCCAGCAGCTGGTGGACACCTAAAAAATAAGTGAAGCAGAAGAGAACACTAGAAAGAAAAAGAAAAAAACATGGAAATCAACTTTACCTCGTGTTGGCAAATATCTTGGACCTTCAAGCCAGAAAGAGCTGCAGCAGAATCCCAGTTCTGCCATTATAAGCCAGAGTCCCTATTTCTTTACTGTGATTCGAAGATAATAGTACCTGCCGCATAGAAAGGGTGTGAAGACTGTTCTAAATGGCAGGAAAATTTGTTGGCCCCTGTGCATTATGAGAGTCTGAATTGTTAGTTTCTTTCTTGTTCTCCAACTCCAGGAGGACACACTTTCCACTTATGTTTATTTTACATTCGGGTTTTCAAGCAGTAACATTTGTGAACTATAAATTTAATGTAAATGGTCTATCAGTCAGGGTCCCACGAGAATACATAAACCATACCATGTAATTCAAGAGAATGTTTTATCCAGGAAAGATCCCAAATAATAGTAATTTCACTGACCTTTACAAAGCATTTTCAAAAGGTGATATGATGTAACGGAAAGAGAACAGGCTTGCAAGGAGATAGCATTGGTGTGTAAACAACTTAAAGAGAAAATAAATAGAGGAAGCAAGACCCTCCTACTCTTCTTCCCACTCCTCCCTCCAAATAAATAACCACCATTGCCCAATTGGTGAGAATTTTCTAGGAACTGTTGCTGTATAGGCCAAATATATAGATAGATTGATAGATAGATAGATAGATAGATAGATAGATAGATAGATAGATAGATAGAGAAATCTTATTAAAAAGCAGTGAAATGTTAATAGTACCTCTTTTTCCACTTCAAAATATATCTTTTTTCATTTCTGTATATAATTTTGTCTTCTTACTTTTAATGAGTGTGGAGTATCCTACTCTATGCTCAGATCATAATTCATTTAACCAGTTCCATACTGGGACTCATTTGTAGTGTTTCTATTTTTTTCTGCAGGGAATAAGATTGGAAAGAATATATTTGTACAAATACCTGCAGGGTAAATTTCTAAAAGTGGAACTGCTAAGTCAAAGGGTAAGATATCATAAATTTTAATATATATAAGATACTCCAAAATTTGTTTGCATTTACATTCTCATCAAGAGTGAATGAAGAACCTTCCTCCTACACCCCCACAACAGTGTTGTTATTTTTTTTGACTTCATGAAATACACACAAACACAAAAATTTCATTATTGTTTTTTATTTGCATGTCTTTAATTGTTGGTTAAGTTTAACATCTAATAGTACTTCCACATTTTTTTTTCTGTAAACTGCTAACTCTAATTCTATGCCAAGTTTTCATTTAGGTGATATTTGAAAATCTGATTATTGGTTTATAAAATATAATAAACTTTATCCCAAGTTGTCAGGTATTACAATTTTTCTTCATTTGCTTTTACTGTTTTCAATTTTTATGTTGTTGTTTGCCATGCAGAAATTTGCCACTTAACAAACTATAGAGCCTTGAACAAGCAAATTAAATTTAATTTGCCTCTAATTAATTTATTCTTCTGAAAACAAAAACATAACAATAGCTCTTCACATGTTTGTTTTGAAGATTTCTGAGATTATATGTTTCAATTTTCTGTGCCCTGAACAGAAATGGCCATTTCTATTTTTAAATATTCTTTCACATTACAACATCTCATTTGAAATACATAAACATTTTCTAAAGTGGGTATGGCAGATCTTAGTCTCCTTACTTTACGGATGAAGTACCTGAAGCTCAGAAAATGTTCCTGAATTCCTGACAGTCAGACAGCTATGGAGATTTAGAGATTCACTTCTTGGTCAAAGATACAATAAATCAACGCATGTATCACTTTACCCTCTGCTTTCTAGTAGTTGCATGTTGAAGCCAAAAGGAAAGATCGTCTACTATTTATGAAAAGAAAATGCTCTAGTAAGATTTTCTTAATAGGTGGTTGAGATGGAAGCGAAATAGACTTTCTGGGGGCCTCTTCTGATTTGTTTCAAATTAACATGCTAACTGAAGGACAAAGACATATGTAATTATTGTAGTCCTGAGTGTAGTGAGAGAGGAAGGGAGTGGTTATGAGCTCTTTTTAAATGCATTTTATAGTATTATCTTCTATTCAGCACTTGAATACTGCCTAAAACAAAAGCCCAGTCTTCAGACAAACAAAAAGATAATTATGTACTGTGCACAGATCTATTCAACCAAATTTTATGCATACATATAACTCTAAGAAACAGGATATTTGAATATAAAGGAGAAAAGATATTTTTCAAAAAGATCATGTTAGAATATGCAATAGTATTTTCATAACCTCTTGTCTGTTATTCCGGGAAAGTTACCTGTGACATGAAAGAAAATTTAGCAATAAAAGTTGATCGTGTAGAAAAATCTAGCGTATAAATAAAAATGGAAATGCCCAGCATAGAAGCCATTATCAGTAAGCCTGGTGAAAGTTGAAGCATTTCAAATGTGCTGGAGACTTCAGTTACTCTAATAAAATGGAAATGCTCCCAGACACACTTGCTTAGAGAGATTATTCCAATGTTTATACAGATGCAAAATATTTTAGTTTAAGAGGCAAAATGGGAACCTATATCAAATGAGACTAATAGCAAGATCATCACTTCTGAAACCTCACACAGAGAGCAAGGATTTTTCACAGTAATTTTAGAAGGAGGCCGGCCCTGTGGCTCTGCTCTGGAGCATTTGGAGGGTGGGGCAATGTAGTGGACATGCCATTCAAAAGAGGAGCCACTGTCGGCAGACACTGTTGTATCCTGAAAATATCTTTGGAGACCGCAGCACATCTCTATGCTGATCCATTGTGCTATTTCAGAGAGGCATCACCCTAGAAAAGCATTCTGCTGGGTAGATTTTACAACTATGGCTAATGAGTTTTAAAAATCAAAACATTATTGGAAGTAGATTTTAAATAAGAAAAGGCTTGAGGTCCTTCAGTCAAGGAATGTGTTAATATATTTTACATATTCATGTATTTGGCCGAACATCAGCCTAAGAACATCAGATATATTACAGGAATATATCTCTAAGACAAGGTGAGGTAACACTCACCTATTTCAATACTGACCTGGTGTAGGAAGATCTTGAACTGGTTCTATTTTGTCTACACAAGTACCCCAGATGCTTTCCTTTCTACATCATTACTACCCCTCTACGTGTCCAGGGACCTTTTGTCTCTCAGGGGATCATTAGTGTCCTGGGCTGCCGAAAGGAGGATTGTTCACATAAGTGAAGTTTGAAGACAATATCTCTGGGCACAAATGGGAATCTTTCTTATTGGTGAAAATCTGTCAAAGGTTGGTCGGAGTCTTTTTTGATGCCAATGGGAACTTCAGTTGCCAGCTTCAAACAAGCAATGGACCAGCCTCCCTGGAATAGAAATATGGTGGCTTGTGGGTGATTTCTTTGCTTCTACATGACTTTTAGGAGTTACGGACACCAATTATTCAGATGAAGATGAGGCAGGTCCTGCATGCTGATGCCCTGTGTCATTTTGATCACCCAGGCCTGATTCTCTAGTTCTGCTGCCCTGACCTCTGGTCACAGATGGTCTTCTGTCTTTTTCCGTCCTCCTACAGACTCTTCGCTTAGATTGTTGGAGAGATAGCCAGTATCTTCAGCTATTCTTCAAGATCTATTTTTATGTCCTGACCTGGGGACTGTATCTAAAGGGCAAGAATTTGATGGCTGGATATTTTAATTCCCCCATGTCCTTTTTTCTAAGGCCATAGTTCTAGGATGTGGGATTTATGGAATGAAATGGGGCCACGATCATCACAAGAAACAGAAAAAAATACATTTGAAAAGCAATGGCTAATACATAAAAATAATTTTCTGCCCCATACCATTTTAAGAATCAATACTGTTTTCACAATGACAACTTTAAACAGTGGACTATAGACCCCTGCAGTTTAATGTTGAGCTTCTAATTGGTGCTTCTTCTAAAGTAGCATGTACTAAAGCTGTTATTGCTTTAAACTGATAAGCATCTTCATGCAAACACTGCATCAGAGCTAGTTGGATTGAACTAGTTCTGGTCCTTCATTCTTGTTACAATAAAACAGTAAGAGATGAGGGGATTTGTAGCCTGGATGCATCGTGCTTTTGAAATGAAAAAGAAAGGTTGCCTGTTACAGACGTTTCCACCAGAGAGCAATCACAATACCCAGTTGGTTCTCATGCTTTTGATAGTTCTTGACTGTGTCTAACTATCTGCTGAGTTTCTGTCTCAGGCACACCGGTTAATATTAGCTCAAGCTACAATGAGACAGATTTCTCTTACTGAGAGGGAGAGCTATTTTGATCTGCATATGTTATTATTAAAATGTTTCCTGAAAGCTTATCTTGCAGCATTTCCTAAATCATGTTCCATAGAATCCCGGAATCCAGTGAGATGTAAAAGATGTTGCACAGATAAAAGGAACCTGTAGTCAAACTTCTCAGTGATTTTCTGCCAACTTTACTTCTTATCATAAAGATTCAGAATTCAATTAACATATAAAAGGTTCAGAGAAAACCTTCATGAAAGAAGCCTGTCTAACTTTGATAAATTCAGTATTTTCCAAAATTTGCAAATACAGTCTCAGTTTAATTCATCTGGTATCGATGAACATCACATTATCCACATTCTGAAAAAGGCTACCGTATATATATGACATAATTTATTCCTATATTTAATTCCATATATACACTCCAACAAAGATATGTAGAACTTATTTCATTTAGGACAAAACCCACTCAATATTCAGAACAATAAATATATTTTTAAGTGGAAAAACTTTTTTACGTACTAAACTCAGAACTTTCACGAGTCCTTAAACATTATGACAACATCAAAATTAATTTGTATGGACATTTCTGTTATTATATATGCCATCAACCCTCTTTAAGGTAAAAGACCCAGATAATAGATAGATCCAGGTAAGTCAGGAGCAGATGCACCACAAAAGATGGGCTGCACAGTACCTTCTACTCAGAGCAAGATTGTGAGGAATTGACCCATGAAGCCCAAGGACACAGCAAGCCAATGGACAAATCAATCAGGCAGTCAGGAGCCAGAAAAATTAAGTGACTGGAAAGCAAGGTAAGGCAATAGATTAAATTCCAGGATCCTAGTAAAGTACAAATACTAGAAGATTAGACAAAGTGCAGGAAAGGACCCACAGAAGGGAGGGTGCAGGACCATTGGCAAACAAACTGCGGGGGAGGCATGAAGCACCACTAAAAAGACCTTGCAGCAAATTTCTGCTATAATAAACAACTGCAAAATACAAACTTTCCCCTGGGACAGATGACAGTCACTTGCAGACGCTTTTGCAAAGTCAAAAGGTCGTAGCTGCTTCGTGGTTCATCGCGTAGAGAGGAAGAGATGAGACGAAGACGGGAACAGTAAGCATAGGGGAAGGCACAGGTCGTCTAAACGCTCGCCTGACTTTGGAAGAACAATTTGATCAGTTTTCTAATTTAATCATCAATTTTGTAAAAGTCTTCTAAGTTTACAACAATAATTCTAATTTTCCTCTTTTACTTACAAAATAATAATGGCTTGTATGATGGAAACACTGTTATTAGTGAACTGACCGAGCGTGCCTGTCACGTGTACATCCTCCATGAGAGATGGCAGATTAAGAATTAACATATTAATGAGTGTCATATGCCCATACATAAAAATTCCAATAAATGTGGAGAGCCAAAATTTGAGATGACATCATATAAAATATTAAGAATTTGTCATATGTTTATAAATGTAATACAATTGGTCAATAACTTGAGTGGTGCTTTTTCGTTTTTTAACTTTTATTTTAGTAAAATTTATTTCTACTTTAGTAAAAACTCTGATTCTAACCTTGCAGATCTCTATTAACACAAGAAAGTGTGGTACTCACCATGCTATGCTTTTCGGGGACTTGAAGCTACACACAACACATCATTTCAATGTGTTAGCCTAATGGAATACTTGAGTAGTATCTGGCAGTAATTAATCTCAGGGTCTGCCCTAATCAATAACCTTATTGATGACCTGATCAAAAATTTACACATATTAACCATTTTACTAAAGAGCTTATGTTAGGTGGGTTACTAAGATTTTGGAATTAGGCAAAGAAGCCCAATATGATTGTCATTAATAGAATATATCACATTTGCAAAACCACAATGAAATTCGACAAGATAGTATGCAGCCTGATTTAGGTAAGGAAAAGAATCTGAAAAGGAACATAGGGTGTGGAAATAGTAATTAATCATATGTGTAGAATAAGTATCCATATCAACATAATACCAGATGTACTAATATGACTAATTTATAATAAACAATCAAAGGTCTATCATAAGAGACTCTGAAAAGTTTTTATAAGCAATCTTTGAAGAGATTTTGATCAGCAATAATGACCCATATAAAAGTGATACAAAGCTGACAGCCATTCAGTACCATTATACAGGGTGGGGCAGAAATAAGTTCATAGTTTTGAGTATGCAAAACACAGAGTTTATTCTTGTATTATGATTTATTAATTACTGTATTGTTTTCCATACAAACAACTATAAATCTACTTTTGCCCCGCCCTGTATAAATTAAGATCTTATGAGGAAATGGTAAAATAATATGTATGTTTACTCTAGAGAAGTGAGAATATGATGTTTTCACAGACTTTTTGACCTCTTGTGACACCAGGCTAAAATTCTTAGTGGATTCTCTCTTTTAAATGATTGAGTCAACTCTTGCCACACTAACAAACGCCCCCAACACTTCAATGACCACAGCAACAAGCGCTGTGCCTTGCCCGTGTGTCTGCAGGGCAACTCGGGCAACTCTGCTGAGCCCATCTGCTGTCAAGTATTATTTCCGGATCAGGGTTCAGATTCAAGTTTGCTCCACATGTCTCCTGGAATTATCCTGGATTATCTGACAAAAGTTGCCTAGAAAGTAGATCTTAGTGTAGTTACCACACACACAAAAGAATTGTAACTATGTGAAGTGATAGATATGTTAACCGACCTTATTGGGGTAATTATCTGCAATATATGTGTGTCATATCGCACTATATTGATATAGCTGACACATATATAATGTTATATTTCCGTTATATCTCAGTAGAACAGAAAAATAAGTTTAAAAAATTCATGCATTCCATTCTCTAAAACGAGACACCATTGTACACACATTACATTAGCAAATTGTGAAAGTTGGGCAGTTTTACATGTTATATGGAAAGTGTGGCTATGAACCACGTGTGGCTATTGCCTGGAACCACGTAAAACGGAACTGCCATTCTGGAGAGCCGTCTAGTAGCACTTACTGAAATCACGAATATATAAACCCTGCCACCCAGAAGGGCCTACCTGTCCACCCCTCAAGGAAACTCTCCCACAGGCGTACAAAATAGACATAGGCAAGAGGATGTTTACTGAAGTATGTAGTTAAATGTTACAGAGTACTTGTTGGGAGGAGAATAAAAATGTAAAACAGGCATATTACGGAATACTAAGCAGCAGCCAAAAGCAGCGGGTTAAACTTGGGCACAGAAACATATGTTGGGTGGAGAAAGAGGGAAGCAATGGGGGATCCCATAGCAAATGCTGTCTGTGCAAAATTAAATGCCCATACAGCACTATGTATTCTTCGAGCATCAGTAATTATCTAAATAAACATGTAGCAGGTGGATTAGAAGAGCGTGTATCAAATAACATTCACAGGTGCCTAGAGAGTATAGAAAATGGGATTGAGAAAATTAGATAAAAGAGTAATCACCATATTTTTTTAATGACAGGTGATGATAGTAGTAATTCATAAACTGAGAAGTGTTGGGTAAATTAAATTCTGCACAGCCGATCCTTAGGAAACTAGAAAGGGAAGGAGAGAGGAAGGGAGAGAAAGAGCCGAAGGCAGAGCAGAGATGCTGGGAGACAGAGGGGAGGTTTTTGGCAGCAATCAAATAAAAACTTCATGAAGTAGCCAAATTTTTCATCACAATCTTTTCCATTAAGTTTAATATCGGAGGGAGCAATAAGCTTTCCAAATAGCTTCTCTTAATATTATTCTAATTATATATAAATTGTGTATATTTATATCTACTTTATACATTATATAATTATGTCTAGATTAAAATACAATGTATATTACATTACATATAATATTTTAACTATACATAGATGAGAGAATCTTGCTGAAATTTATCTGTAGCTACTTTCTTTCCTTAACTCTTTAAAAGATTTTTGAAAGCTATTTGACCCAAATGCTTATTTTTTGCCTTATTTTCTTCATTTTATTTATTTATTTAGTATTGCATTTTTTTCATTGCCACTTAGCCCCCTTATACCCTCTTCCTCCACAATCTGCACATGGTGGTCCATGTCCATGAGTCCTTTTAATTTTTCCTTTATTCCTCCACCTTCTAAATTACACCCCAAGGCTGTCGTCCAGCTCTCTATCTGTGAGTTTGTCTCTGTTTTGCTCATTAGTTCAGTTTGTTCATTAGATTCCACATATGAGTAAAATCATATGGTATTTGTCTTTCTCTGACTGGCTTATTTCACTTAGCATAGTGGCCTCCAAGTCCATCCATACTGTTGTGAAGGGTAAATTTTTCTTATTTTTTTTATGGTCGAGTAGTATTCTATTGTGCAAATGTCCCATAGTTGTTTTATCCATTCATCTACTGATAGACACTTGGGCTGCTTCCATATCTTGGCAATCGTAAACAACTCTGCAATGGACATAGAGCTGTTTATGTTGTTTCAAATTAGTGTTTTGAGATTCTTTGTATAAATACCCAGAAGCAGTATCACTGGGTCAAAAGGCACGTCCATTTTTAAGCTTTGGAGGTCTCTCCGTACTGCTTTCCACAATGCTTGCACCAATACATTCTCACCAACAGTGCAAAAGGGTTCCCCTTTCTCCACATCCTCTCCAGCAGTTGTTTATTGATTTATTGATGATGATCATTCTGACAGGTGTGAGGTGATATCTCATTGCGGTTTTAATTTGCATTTCTCTGATGATTAGTGACATTAAGCATCTTTCACATATCTATTGGCCACATATCTCTGTATGTCTTCTCTGGAGAAGTGTGTATTCAGGTCCTTTCCCTATTTTTTTGTCTCATTTTGGATTGTTTGTCTTGCTGGTGTTGAGTTGTTTAAGTTCTTTATAAATTTTGGATATTAACCTGTTATCAGATTTATCAGTGAATATGTTCTCTCATTCTATGGGTTGCATTTTTATGTTGCCAATGGTTTCTTTTGCTGTGCAAAGACTTCTTAGTTTGATGCAATCCCATTTGTTTATTTTTTTTTCTTTCATTTCCCTTGCCTTAGGAGATATATCAGCAAAAATAATACTATGAGCAATGTGTGAGATTTTATTGCCTATGTTTCCTTCTAGGGTTTTTATGGTTTGGGGTCTAATATTTAAGGCTTTAATCAATTTTGAATTTATTCTTGTGTGTGGTGTTAGAAGGTGGTCTAGTTTCATTTTTCTGCACACATGTGTTGTTTTCCCAACATCATTTATTTAATAAACTATCTTTAACCCATTGTATGTGCTTGTTTCCTCTGTGGACTATTAATTGACTATAAACATATGAGTTTATTTCTGAGCTCTCTATTCTGTTCCACCTGTACTTCTCAAACTATTTCAAAAAATTTAAGAGGAAGAAAGGCTCCCAAGGTCATCTTATGAGGCCATCATTATCCTAATTCCAAAACCAAATAAAGACACTACAGAAAAGAAAATCATAAGCCAATATCCCTGATGAACATAGATAATAAAATCTTCAAGAAGATGTTAGCAAAAACCAAACACAGCAATATATCAAAAAAATCATACACCATGATCAAGTGGGATGTATTCTGGTAATGCAAGTTTGGTACAAAATTCACCAATTGATAAATGTGATCTACCACGCAAACAAAATGAAAGATAAAAACCACATGATCATATCAATAGATGCAGAAAAAGCATTTGATAAAATCCAGCACTGATTTATGATTGAAAAAAAAAAAAAAAACTCTCTCCTGGCTGTTGTAGTCCAGTGGACTGAGTACGGGCTGTGCACCAAAGGGTCGCTGGTTCGATTCCCAAAAAGGGCACATGCCTGAGCTGTGGGCCAGGTCCCCAGTTGGGGGGCGCACAAGAGGCAACCAGACATTGATGTTTCTCTCCCTCTCTTTCTCCCTTCCTTCCCCTCTCTCTAAAAATAAATAAATAAAACCTTTAAAAATTAGTTTTAAAAAACTCTCAGCAAAGGGGTAATAGAAGAAATATACCTAAACATATTAAAAGCCATATGCGACAAACCCACTGCCAGTATCATATTCAATGGGAAAAAACTTCAAGCATTCCCCTTAAGATCAGGAACAAGACAGGGATGTCCACTTTCACCTCTCTTATTTTATTTAACATAGTACTGGAAGTCCTAGCCATAGCAATAAGAGAAGAAGAAGAAGAAATAAAAGGCATCTAAATTGGAAAGGAAGAAGTAAGACACTAATTCAAAAAATCATAAGCACCTCTAGCTTTTATTTGTAGATGTCATCAAAATGAAGCAGCCTAAGTGATCAGTAACCTTGGGTATGTCCTCAGTCATGGAAAGTTTTCATGGATGGAAATTATTTTAGTCTTTCAAAGTGAAACAATGAAGAAAAGTCTGGGTGCAGTCTAGTCAGATATTGAGGGAAATTTCAATCTTCCAGTGAGAGAGGGGTGCACGTAACATAGTTTCCCCAGCTACAGAATTTGTGATGGGACCATTGTTCTGGCCTCAGGAGTAAACTGTACTTCCTGCTGGCACCATCCACACTGACTGCCCCCTGTTTGTAGTGCCCTCGGCACATTCAAATTTCATGCCTACTACATTAGTGCTCGTTTCTTCTGTCACTCTAGTGTCACGTAGACTGATATGCCAGAGACAGTGGACTTTTGTTGAGATTAAGGACTACGCTGGACACACAATACTTTTTTATTATCACATGAATTAATAACGAATGAACAAACAAGTGATTTCATCCATCTGCTCCCACCATATGTACACACACACCTCGTATATACATATTTCCCCCTAGAGCCTGTTCAGTTTTCTCTCTCACTATTGTCAGCTCTCCGTTTCTACTGGAACCCTTGCTCACCCTGATGCCTCATTAGTCTTGCATAGCTCTGCTTCCTGTGGGTCCTAACCAGGCTCTCACTTCAGTTTGAGATTCAGGAGCCGAAGCTTTTAAGTAAGTTGTAGAAAAGGATAGGATATAATGGGAAACAAAAGCAGACTTTCTTTTCTCATAGAATGCCTTGACCTGGATTCTCAGCACCCTTTGGCATTTAGGCCCACTCCCTGATGGGCAGGACAGTGAAGTGATTTAGACTGACCACTGGCCCAGCTCTCACCTCCCTGTCTCCCCACCCTGTGTTCTTCTGTGGCCAGTCTGCTCGGCAGCTCTCAGGGAATATGAGTTCATTCCCACAAAGGTGCACAAGACTCCCTCTGACAGTATTTCATTGTTAAAAGAACAGAGGATTGCTTAAAATGGTGACTGTACTGATGATAAGATTTTTGGCTTTAGTGAAGAAGATGTTTTGAAAAATAAGACACTTCTCCCTGATGAGAACACAGGCCTCTATTTCAGCCATTTCAAATGCAAAACAGGATTAGCACTTTGTCTTAGCCCATTCAGGCTGCTCTGTCAGAATGCCATTGACTGACTTACACTCAACAAAATTCATTCTCACAGACCTAGAGGCTACAAAGTCCAAGATCAAGACCCCAGCAGATTTGATGCCCAGTGAGGGACAGCTTTCTAGTTCATAGACAGCATCTTTTCACTGTGTCTTCACGTGGTGGAAGAGGGTAAATGTGCTCTCTAGGGTCATTTACAAGGGTACTAGTTCCATTCATGAAGAATCCACCATCATGACCCAATCACTGTCTAAAAGCCCCATCTCCCAATATTAACACATGGAGGGGGGTGGGTAATTTTCCAAAGTGAGAATCTGGGGGACACATTCAGTCTGTAACACACTTCTTCTCATTCACCATAAGCAATCCACTCACCAGGGTATTCCTAAATAATCTGTAGGAAATAGAAGAAGCGTTTTTACATCACCCAGTAGGCAAAATTTACTTCAAAAGTTCACATCTGACATCTGTTCTCAATCCTCCACAAACATACTTTGGTCTCTTCTATAAATCTCCAAACTTGTCCACCTGTACCCCTCTGCTCTGACAGTGAAACTTTCCAAATACTCAGGATTCACTCTACTCAGAAGCCTATGAGGCCTTTCTGTCACACATAAACTAGGCCAGACTCTGAGCTAAGAACCGAAACACTGGGCTTTTTTCTTCATAAAACTCTTGGTTGTATATGCATTTATGTGTATATATTATGTCAAGAGAGACTCTTCATGGGTACTTACCAGTTCAAACAGTATTCCTACATTGTTTTCCAGAATAAAAGCATAGCTATTAGAATCAGCCTCAAAATTAGAATGAAAACCACTATTTTTAAAAGTATATGTAATTTAAAAAGTGATAAATTACTCTGATTCTTAATCCTGACGATTCTTTAATATGCAATCTCTATAGAGCAATAGGGGTCTTATCAGTTAAAAGGTTAAATTGTAAGCTGGTGAAGAGTCTGACTCTTTGAGCTTCTCTCCTCAGAGTGGAGAATTTATTACATGGTCATGATCTCATTTAGTATGCAGGGTAAATAGCCTCATTCAGAATATAACATGAAGGAGAATCACAACTTTTCCAGCAAAGTCAGAGAGGTCAACTAAGGAAAAGGGGGAGGCCAGTCAGTGGAAATACATCTCTGATGTGCTGTATTCTCGTCCTGTTTGCTGAGTCATTTTAAGAAAAATGGTATCAGTCAAAGAAGGAGAAAAGGCCCTGTTAGAAGATTCAGATCCCCCCCCAAAACAGCCCAGAGTTTTGTTCCAGGGACCATGTATATGAAATTCAGGAACAGAGAAGCAATTTGAGGAAAACCGGAAGCCAAGAGTGAGAAAGTGTAGCAAAAAGAACAAGCTCTTCAATTAACGAAGGCATTTCTTTAACACTGAGCTGGCCCTCAGCGTAGCTGGAAAGCCAAGTGAAGCTGTTTTTTTCATTGAGCACACTCATTTCTTATCTTGCATGAAGTCTCTTCCTTTATTCATGGCACAACTAACTTCTACTCTGAATGCCGCAAACTTTCAGGACAGGAATCTTTATGACACATGACACCATTTGGTCACAATGTTGACATTTCCATCTTTCCAAAGGCTTCATGTTGCATCACAGCTTTTCTTTGCTTGTCCTCCTCTCCTGCCAGCTTTGCAGGCTTTGCTAGACAGGGTGACATTAAATAAGCAGAGTGGCTGACCTCTGCAGATGGGCTAAAGGGAGAAGCCCAGGGAACCACAGCCCACAAGCTGCCAGTCCTTCCCTCCAGGTCAGAAACACCTCTTAGCTGTGGTCCTCTGGAGGCAGCTCTCCCGGTGACTTTCTCCCACAGAATAATGATTCTAATGGATGTTGCGGAGCAGGTGGATTTTATTTTGGTAGGAGAGCAGAAAAATAATACTTCTGGCATTAAATACAAACAATAGATGGAAAAAGAGTCCATCTAGACTAGCACTATATAAATGTGGAAAATGCACAGTTTTAAAGGTCCTAACAGTAAATGTTAAAGATAGTTATGCCTTTCACATGCTCATACATTGAGAAAGTGATGTAGTTTCCCTCAGAAAGAAGTATCTAAAGATTTAGGAGGTAAGTCTCTCCTGTGCCAATATTATGAAAAGATATTGACCTTTCTGGACAATCACATAATATTGCTACTTAAAGATGAGGGGAAACTTTCAGGGACAAGTTAGATTTGTTTAACTATATCCGTGATTTGTAACAACTCAGCTAATTTGGAAAAGAAGAGAGTTAAAAATGATCTCACATCTGCATACCATTCACCACTGTAATTGGTAAGAATGGATTTAGGGAGCTCACAGATCGCACAGTAACTGCTTTGCTGGTAGACAGAGAACTGTAAAAATATCACCACCAAGCAAAAACAAGTATGACTTCAGTTCCATCTCCTCTGTGGAAGTTTGTCATTGTAATTTCAGTGACCTGATTTTTAAAAGACAGTAAACTATAGGGTCTTATGATCTAATTTATTTTGCCACTTGGGGGCATTTAGATATTTTATACCACGGTGTTTGGATTATACATTCTGGTTATGAAAAGCAAGATATATAATATACAATAAATGTGTATGTAGGCAATTACAGCTTCATAGAGGAACCATGGGCATGTCAGAGTCAGAGAAATCTACCAGTGAAGAAAACCATTGGCATCCATTGTAATCTGGTAGCTGGAAAATAATCCTGATTCTGTAGGAAGGAAAAAAAACAATCACAGGGAGGAAAATATGGTAATAATATGGAGAGATAGAAACGATATTTTCTATCATAGTCGGTGGCTAAGCAACTTTTTCTTCCATAGGAAACCTAACAAGTCTGAAAAAAAAAATAGGGAGGCAGAATCTCTACCCTACTTTCTTCCTCCACCCACCCCCCCACCCCGCCTCGCAGCCCCCACCGGATCAATGTGTGGATGAGGCAGGAAACTCCGCAGACTATGGCGTCCTGTTGCAGACGATGCACTCTGACATAGCCCGCGCAGTGCCCAGTCCCATCGCTTTCACAGGCCATGCACATCCTCACTTTATCCTATATCCACTCAGGCATCCAAATGCACAGAAACCACAAGGCAAGAAGTAGAACAAAACAGGAAGTCACAAATTAATTCCTGAACGGTGCATTTTGAATGTGTAAAATGCCACAGTCAGTGCTAGAAATCATAAGACTTCTGGTAGCAGTGAATGTCAGGGATTATAAACGTTTTTCTGTTTGAATAGTTCAGATTACCCGGAAAGCCATCCAAAAGAGATTTAGAAAACCGCACCTCGGTTCAGTTGCTGTATCACACGGAAATCTCTCCTGCATTCACAAACACCATTCCTAAGCAGCCTCGTCCACGACCTCATTTCATCTCCATTTCTGACTTAAAGACCTAAACATCTCTGGACCATTTCCTCCCATCCAATTAGAGTTAACATTCAAGCAGTACCAAAGGCCTTTGGTATACTGGATTTATTATACCTAGTATAATATCATACCCCTCCTTTAACATATTATTGATAAACTCTCATTATTTCCAAAATCATGAATATGATCTTTATAATATTTGCCACCTAGTCAAAGTGAACTTGATTCTTGTAACAAGAAGGAAAACAAAATATTGATTATAAATTGGGTTAATTTAGATAAAATATAAACCTCTCTAAGTCTCCTGTTTTGTAAAATGAGGATAACAGTAATGCATTTATCCATCCATATAATTAGACTTCAATGAGATAAAGCACTTAATACCCCACTTGATGTAGAGTACAATCTAAATGATGTAGCGATTATTCATTTAGAAAGAAAATAGACATCAACATAATAATTTGAGATCATATATATTATTTAAAATTAGTATGTATATTAAATGACATATATAGAGTCAAAGCAATATTCAAAAAATAATATTGGATTGGCCAAAAAGTTCATTTAGTTTTTCCTGTAAGATGGCTCTAGTAGTGCTTAGTTGTCTTTAACTTCATTTGAAACAATTTTGTTAGATTGTAGTGTGACAGCTGTCGTATCAGTGTGCATTGTTTTAAAAAAGTATCAAAATTGGTGAACTTTTGTGCAGCTGTTTTATATCGAAGATGAAAGAAGATGTTTTTGGTGTATTATGCTTTATTATTTCAAGAAAGGTAAAAACACAACTGAAATGCAAAAAAGATTTGTGCAGTGTATGGAGAAGGTGCCCTGTGACTGATCCAACATGTCAAAAGTGGTTTGCACAGTTTCTTAGTAGTATTGACATTTCAGCCAAATAATTCTTTGCTGTGGGGCTGTCTCGTGCATTGGAAGATGTTTACCAGAACCCCTGGCCTCTGTGCACTGAAAGCCAATAGTAGGAGATGGCCAACATATTCAAAATATCGAAATCAATAAAGTTATTGGTGAAAATGAAAAATGTGTCTTTTATTTTACGGAAAAAACTAAACAGAATTTTTGGCCAAACTAATATATAGGCTGAAGCATATTTTAGTATTTAACAATACAGAATGAAAATAAACAAACTAAACATTAGACTAAAGAAGTTAGAAAAAATACATGAAGTATAAAAATTAAGCAGAAGAGTGGACAGCAATTATTGCATGACAAAACAGAAACCCTATAAAATCTCATTAAGTAGCAAAAAGATTTTCAAGTCTCATCAATCAACCCCAGAAAATCCAAATCTACATTAATATATTAAAAAAGGTCATATAAATAGATATGAGGAGATTAAAGCAATTATAAGAGAATGAAATAATATTTAACATTAAATAACAAAATATCACTAATAATAATGTTGCAAAAATACAGTACCATAACTGATACACGAAGCAAAAACTTTGACTGATCAAATAACTACCTCAAATCTACATACTTCTGTCAATTTCTGCCATTGACCCGCTAGTCCAGGGATTGGCAGTTTTTTCTGTAAAGGGCCAGATAGTAAGGAATTTGGCTTTGCTAGTGACCCAGTCTCTGTTGCAATTACTTTGTTTTGTCATTGTAACATGGAAGCAGCCATAGACACCGTAAATAATGAGATTGGCTGTGTTTCCACAAAGCTTTATTTACAAAACAAGTGGGAGAGCAGATCCAGCCTGCGAGCCACAGTTTGCAAACACTTTTTTTTGGTGTTTGTTTTTTTTTATTGTCCGGGTACAGTTGTCTCCATTTTCCCACCACCACTTTCCTCTGCCCGACCCACGCCCACCTCCCACCCTCCAGCCTTCCCACCTTTGGCTTTGTCCGTGAGTCCTTTATACATGTTCCTTGACAACCCTTCCTCTTCTTTCTTCCATTGCCCTCTTCCTCCCCTCTGGTTACTGTCAGTTTGTTCTTTATTTCAATGTCTCTTCAGTGGTTCTATTTTGCTCACTTGTTTGTTTTGTTGATTAGGTTCCACTTACAGGTGAGATCATATGGTATTTGTCCCACACCGCCTGGCTTACTTCACTTAGCATAATGCTCTCCAGTTCCATCCATGCTCTTGATCTAGGCCGAGGTGCTCGCATCACTCCCCTAGGTTACATCAGCAGCCTTCCAACTAGTTTACTTACATTTCTTCTGCAAACCAGCATCCCAACCCTATCTGTTCTCCACACTTCAGGAAGGTTGACTCTAACTAAATAATACACTCCCCTGACTTCCCCTTAACATCTTTGAGTATATTTATTCTTAAGATATGGCACAAATTCACAAGACAGTCCACAAGGCCCTGGATTGTTCAGCTCCCATCTGCTGCCAACACAAGCTTCCGTTCAGTCCCTGCTCTCTTGCAGCTGAGGGCTTTTGAATGTGCTTATTTCTCGACCTGGATGCTTCTCATCCTCCTCCTCCCTAGTTAACTCCTCCTGACTTAGAGCCCAGCTCATATTTTACTTTCTCAGCTAATTATTCTCTGATTTACCTGCCAATTGCAACATCCCTGGCCTTTCCCAGCACCATATAGTTCAAGCTTCAGTTTCATGCATATTTGTTTTAAATATTTGGATCCTCGTAGGTCACCCCACCAAAGTATATACTCTAGGAGGGCAGAAGACATTTCTGGTCTGTTTAATACTGTATCCTCCATGCCCAGCATCGTGTCTGGTACACAACAAGTGCTCAAAAATTATTTGTTGAATGAGCTAACAAACAAAAGAAAGCATAAACAAATAAATGAATCATGGAACAAATTTAAACACATCAAATAAATGCCTTCGGAAAAAAATTTCATGGCCAGTAACAGAATCATTTGTCTCAACATTTTTAATTCCCAGGCTTTATTGAAACACTCTAAAGCATAAAAACTTTGGGAAGCCTACTCAATGTATTGTAAAAAGCCAGCAGCAACATCTATTAAAACACAACAAGAAAAAAAACGTTAGGGATTATCTTTTCACAGTATATTTTTCTGACCTATATGGCCCAATTTTCAGGATGTTTTCAGCTTTCCAGGGGGTTTCCTTGTGCTCTCAAGGCTGAGACCCACACCCCCAGGCAGCCACGGCTGAGGCGGGATGGGAGGCGGTGGGAGGCTCCGAGAATATGGGCCACTGGTGTCAGACTTCGATGTTTCCAGTTAAAAAACCTCTAGCCATGTATATTTTTATTATTAAACACTGATTTGTAAATGACATTTAGATTATAAGATCGGAATGTATTTTTATCTCTTCAATTACTTTGAGAATCAGGACACGCTGATCCAAGAACAGCTAGCCAGAACAATAGAACAAAAGAGCACTGAACTCTGTGCTGACCTATATAAGAATTTATTGTAAGATAAAAGCGATTTAACAAATCACTAGTGAAATAACTGATTATTTAATAAATGGTCCCAGAAAATTGCTTAGCTATTCTGAAGAAAGTAAAGATTTCTACTTTATACAGTAATCCAATAAATTATGTTAATGTAAAAGATGAAACTACAAAAAAGAAGTTTAAAATCAGTAAATATTTAATTCAGGTCATGTGAGGACTTCCTAAAGCATAAAAGTACTGGCAGAAATAACAAATAAAAATGTCTGTGGTTTGTCTATATAAAAAATCCAAGTTCATATATGGGGCAAAATTAGGTTTGCAGTTGTGAGTATGCAAAACACAAGAGTTTATTCCTGTATTATTATTTATTAATTATTGTATTATTTTTCATAAGAACAATTGTAAACCTACTTTTGCCCCACCCTGTATATAAGCATCTATACGTATGTGTGTTTATAAACATATATACAGATTAACAAACAAAACAAAAAGTAAGACAAATGAAGGTGAAGTGCAGTGTTTACTTTCAGTATGGTTGGTGATAGTGTAAATTTATAAATCTTGAAGAAAATAAATTAGGAACTAAAAACCTTTCAAAATTACCATTTTGACCTTGTAATATACAGGGCACAATGATATTTATTGCCGAGTTTTTGTAATAGTGAAACATTGGAACAATATAAATAACACTAATGTGAGATTGGGTAAATAAAACAATGTGTTTCTTAAGACTTAATAGTATGCATCTCTTTCAAGTCATTCCACTGAAGTCAGTTTTGAGGTCATGGGGAAATGTCTGTGATTGAATCAGGACATAACAATGCATGAGCTAATCAAGAAATATATAAAAAATATATTCTCCAATATCACTTGTCTTCCCTCTTTTTATTTCCTTCTCTAGTTGTGTGAATTATTTCAAAAGAAAGAAGAAACAACAACTTGTAAATTCATATAATGATTTATTTTTGATGTTTATATCATAGTCCTATTTTGTTTTTTAACATTGATTTTAGGCTTTAACATTGTTGTTTGGAAAAGAGGCCTTATCATGAATCATGCATGTGGGATACTGATCTTTGCCAGACATATTTAGTCATGATCTTTCCAGATCTAATTGACAAAGTGTCACAGCGCCACAAAATATGCATTTTGCTTAAGATGATAGGAAGCCAAGCTGAGGCTGTGAGAGGCAGCAGCACGCTGGCTGGGTGAACATTCCGTGGCACTCAAGGAGCCGTAATGTGAAAGGAGAACTCACAATCCTTTTAAGTGTCTTTCACCTGAGGATAGTCCAAATGTTCAGCTTACTTCAAAGTGAAACAAATTGGGCATTCCAAAGGCTCGTGTTTCATTAAAAACTATAGGTTCTGCCCTGGCTGGTGTAGCTCAGTAGACTGAGCGCAGGCTGGGAACCGAAGGGTCGCCAGTTCGATTCCCGGTCAGGGCACATGCCTGGGTTGTGGGCCAGGTCCCCAGTGGGGGCCATGTGAGAGGCAACCAAACATCGATGCTTCTCTCCCTCTCTTTCTCCCTCCTTTCCCCTCTCTCTAAAAATAAATAAAATCTTTAAAACAAAAAACAAAACAAACAAAAAAAGACATAGTGAGTAGGTTTTAAAAAAAACAACTATAGGTTCTAATATGGGCTCTGGAAAAGTGGGGCTGAGTTTGTGCCACTTAACTGAATTCTCTCTATATCTGAAATTTTTGAACATTAACTGTCTTTGCAGCGTCTCATTGGACCTCAACCTTACCATTGGCTTTCAGATTACATTTCTATTTGTTAACTGTTAACAGACTTTATTTTGGATTAAATGTCAAAAGAAAAACAGGACTTCTTCCCAGTTCCTGCCCCCACAGTTTTAGTATCCTTGGAAGACACAATTAACCATAAATGCCTTATAGACATCTCGCAGTGCTATTATCTTGCTTGGCATGGTGACATTTATTCTTTGATGTCTATAGCCCTTCATAGAATAATCCAGCTTTATGGGTGACACCCAGGCAGAGGAGGTGTCCAACCTGTGGCCCGGGGCGCGTGCATCCCAGGATGGCTGTGAATGCTGCCAACACAAAATCACAAATTTTCTTAAAACACTATGAGACTTTTTTAAAATAATTATGTGTTACAATGTTTTTAATGTGTTTTAATGTGTTTAATGTATTTAATGTGTGCCCTCAGACAGCTCTTCTTCCAGCATGGCCCAGAGACACCAAAAGGTTGGACACCCCTGTCAGGACTCCATCTGGCTAAAGAATATGACGCTGTGAGTGCTAGAGTCCAGAAGAGCCCGTGCTTCAGTGAAGACTGCTTTCCTCCAGAAGGAGAGCTCGTTTGGAGAGCCCAGCTTACCTTAGCCCTCAAGAATGAAAAGGTTTCATGGAAGCACTTATTCTGGACGAGTGAAAAACAGTGACCAACACTCATTGAGCATTTATTTACATAAGTTAGACAATGTTCTGGCAATCATTTATGCATAATAACTCATTTAGCCCTCACAACAACCCTAAGAATTGGGTGCTATTATCTGTATTTCCTAAGTGAGAATGTAACTTAATACACGGGTTCAAATGCCTGCTCCAGCAGGAGCCAAATCCGTGAGAACAGCGCTGGTACAAAAGGAAAAAAATGTATTCAGGTGCCGTGGCCTGGGAGCGTAGCAGGCTCTCTAGTGCAGCGGTCCCCAACTTTTTTTCCATCAGGGACCGGTTTTGTGGAAAACAATTTTTCCATGGACTGGGGAGTGGGGATGGTTTCAAGATGACTCAAGTGCATTCCATTTATTGTGCACTTTATTTCTATTATTATTACATTGTAGTATATAATGAAATAATTCTACAGCTCACCACGATGCAGAATCAGTGGCAGCCCTGAGACTGTTTTCCTGCAACTAGACGGCCCCACCTGTGGGTGAAGGGAGACAGTGACATGCAAAGTGTGTTGCTTATGTCCAGTCTACTCCCCAATCTCATTTTGGTGGCTGTCGCTGCAGAAAACCCTGTTTCGCAAAGACAGGATGTTGGAAAATGAAGCCGACTTTTGAGTGCTTTGGGGACAATCTCAGGATATTCCCCCTTGACTTTCATTCAGAATGCATGGAGATTTGCAGTTGCCTCAAATGTACTTGTAAGGTCAGCTGTCACTTGGATCTCAGGCAGCTGATCCTCTTCTAGCACAGACAAAGCCACTTCACCTGGCTTATTCACAAATGGGTGTGGATCCCTTCCTTTCCAGTTCAGGGGTCTTTTGTGGTGAGGAAGTAATGCTCAAACTCTTCTGAAAGCTAGGATGTATGATTATGTACCAGCTGGGAGAAAGAAGGCCCTGGCTCAGCCTCTTTCAAAATCTCTGCTAATGTTTGAAACATGTCAAAAATCCCCATGTTCACTCATTGTACCGATAATTCCAGTTTGACTTTGAATGCAGCCACTTTATCTGCCGACTTGAACACAGTTGTCATTCTCACCGGAAGCAACCTTGGATACCATGGTGACTCATTAATCCTCTCTAACAATTGTGCCTCAGTATCCTCTGCTATTTCATCAGTTCATCTAGTTATGGTGTTAGCCGAAAGAGGGACCTGTGCCACATTTTTAACTGCAGCCTCTGCTAAAATTTCAAGACAAATGTCCTTAGCAGCAGGCAGGATCAACTCTTCACCAATAGTAAAGGATTTCTTAGCTTTAGCAACATAGTTAGCCATGAAGAACGATGCTCTCAGTGCAGACACACTTGATGAAGTGGTGGACTTCAATAATTGCTCTGTTCTTCATGTTCACATTTTTTTCCTTTGAAAAACTCCAAAGTTTGTCTTTTAATACAGGGTGCTTGGTCTCCATGTGACAAAGCAGTTTTGAAGGTTTCATGGCTTCATTGGATAGTCGGTCACGACACACGATACAAAGCAGGCTTGGAGAATGTGAACCACTTGTTGCAATGAACCCTTAATTTAAACAAGACTCTTGGTATTTTCTTCTAAATGCAGCTTTCTTTTTGTTGGCAATCTTAGAGACTCCTGCTGTCTCATCATTGGGTCTTTCCCCCTTTTCAAAGAAGCTTTCCAGTGACATTTGTTTTTTACTCATTTTGGCTAGCGTTAGTTTGTGGGCTTACCAAAACCAACTCAGACAAGTGTGCAGTGCGAGAAAGAGGCGCTGATGGAAGGGGTAAATAAAATAATGGCCAGGCCACATACAGACTATAGTAAATGTCCGATTCTGACTTAGAGCCTGCCACCAGATGCAACTGGACAACTGAAATATATCAACTCACTTGCCACTATAAAGCCAGTTCACTTAATTGTCACTTGCCACTCATTGATAGGGTTTTGATGAGTCTGGAAGCAATTGATTTCTTATGGTCTTTGTGCAGTCAAACCTCTCTGCTATAATCTGTATTTGCAGCTGCCCCCCAGTGTTAACATCACCACGTCAGCTCCACTTCATATCATCAGGCATTAGATTCTCATAAGGAGCATGCAACCTAGATCCTTCACATGCGCAGTATGTTCATGCTGCTACGAAAATCTAATGCTGCCGCTGATCTGACAAGAGGCATATTTTAGGCAGTAACGCAAGTGATGGGAAGCAGCTGTAAACACAGATGAAGCTTCACTCTCTCTCCTACCACTCACTTCCTGCTGTGAAAGCCAGTTCCTAACAGCCCATGGCCTGGTACTGATCTGTGGCCCAGGGGTTGGGGACCCCTGCCCTAGTGGACTCTGGTCTCAAAGACCATCTTCCCTTCCTGCTCAAGCCCGCAGTTCCTATAGGGATAGGGAGTGGAGGGGTTTTTTCCCTATCCATTTATCTTTCTAGCTTTTGGTGCAACTCAGTGTAAGAACATCCCCACATGCCATCTTGGTCAATGGGGGAGACTCCCTGGTGTTTCCTGGCTGTGTATTGGCAACAAGAAAACTGAGATGTGGGCACAGAGATGGCAGTGTTACTGCTGGGATCTATAGTGCTTAATAAAACTTATTTGTTTTCTATGTAGTAGGAAAAAATTGAAAATAAAATAAGACCATTTTAAGTAGTATTATAAAACAAAATATTTTGTTAATATTTTAACAAAAAATATACATGATCTTTATAATGAAAGATAAAAATTAGCCAAGAAAAAATGTAAAAGATGTGAATCAATGGAGAGATATACCATATTCATTGATTGAAACACTCAATATTTTTAAGATTGATCATCATCATCATTATCTCAGCAGACTATTTTATAGAAATTCAAACAAAATTTATTTCAAAATACCAAAGACCTAGGATAGTCAAAATAATCTGATAAAAATACAAGTTGGAGAACTAACACTCTAATTTCAAAGCTTACTATAAAATACAGCAATCACTACAGTGTTGCATTAGAAAAAGGATAGACAAATAGATCAATAAACTAGAATAGAGACTTCAGCTAGAACTCATGCATCTTCAGTCAGTTTTCTACAAGGTGCCAAGTAATCCAGTGGACAAAGATGAGGACTGCTGCTGAGGTCACAGCTATGATGAAGGCAGGACTTACGACATCAGCATTTGAAGTGGAGAAGCACCAGCTACTCCCTGGGCACAATGCAGGTCTTCTAGACGTCATGGTTTACACTTTTTACCATTTTGGTCTACTGCACCCTGAGATTCCTTGTGGTATTGAAATATTATTCAACTAAAACATCCTAGAGTAAAAACAAGAAATTTTGTTTTAGATATCATTACTAAAACTATTTAATAACTGCAACTTTCCTTATCACAGAACAAAAGCCATTACAGAAGCATGAAAAAATGTTAAATGTTATCCAAGTTGTGACTCTGTACAGTATCTTCTACGTGTGAGAAAAAATATGCACAGATAAGTGTGTCCGAAGTCTCACTGGTATTTAATTCCACACAACATGCTCCTCATGCTGTAGACAGGCTTTTAAAAGTATCATTTTATGGTAGGAGACATTCAAAAACCAGAGTTTTCTATATTTGTGCTTTCTTCTGTTTTGTTTTGTTTATTGTCAAAATAATGCCAAGTTATAACATGCATAATCAATGACATAGTTATAAAAATTGAAATACAGTGATTGGCAAAAGCAGATTTACAGTTGTGAGTACACACAAGAGTTTATTCTTATATTATTACTTATTCTTGCATTATATATTTTTCCATATGAACAACTATAAACCTACTTTTACCCACCCCTGTATGTTCACAGGTGCCAGCTTTGTTCTTTGTATAAAACAAACTTCCCTATCAGCATTAGGTAACTAGTTGGTGATCTGCAACATGGTAATTTTTGGGTATGTAACATATTTGAACATGAATGCTATTTGGTCACTCTTTTTGATTATATGTTTGTTTTAAATTTTTTTTTTTATTTTGAGGTAATTGTAGCTTCACAGGCAGTTGTAAGAAACAATACAGAGATACTTTACTCACTTTTCTCTTGCAAAACTATAGTATAATCTCGGAACCAGGATATTGACATTGACATAGTCAAGATACAAAATATTTTCACCACTAGGAGGATCCCTCATTATCTTTTTAAAGACACACCTGTTTAATCACTTCCCCCCTTTCATCCTCTTCGAAACTCCTTACCCATGCAGACACTAAGCTGCTCTCCATTTCTATAATTTTATCATTTCAAGAATGTTATATAAGTGGGGTTCTACAGTATGTAACCTTTTTCCATTTCTTTTTTTCTTCCTAAGCATTATTCTCTAGAGATTTATCCAGGTTGCTGTATGTATCAATACTTTGTCCATTTTATTGATGAGTAGTATTCCCGATGTAGATGTATCACAGTTTGTCTAACCAGTCATCATTGAAGGACATCTGTGATTTTTCCAGTTTTTGATTATCATGAGTAATTCCACTATGAGCATTAGTTTACAAGTTTTATGAAAACATAAATTTTATTTCTCTATGATAGATGCCAAAGAGTAAAATTGCTGGGTTGTATGGTAATTACATGCTGTTTTTGTAAGAAACTGTCCTACTCTTTTCTAGAGTGGCTCTACCATTTCACATTTCTACTAGTAATATATCAGTGATCCAGTTTTTCCTCAATTTCACCAGTTTGGGGTATAATCACAGTCTTTCTGGTAGTGTATAATGATGCCTCATTGTGTCCACACGAAGATTTGTACACACAGTAGCTCGCATTTCCCTAATTATTAATAGTGTTGAACATCCTTTCATGTGCTCACTTAGCATCTGCATATCCTCTTCAGTGTAATGTCTCTTCATGTCTTTTATTCATTTTCTAATAGGATTGTTGCTGTTGCCATTCTTTTTTACTGTTTGGTTTGAGACTTCTTTATAATTCTAAATCCTAGTCCTTTGTTAGATATGTGGTTTGCAAATATTTTTCTCACAATTTGTAGCTATGTTCTCATCTACTTTAAAGAGTCTTTTGCACAGCAAAATGTTTAGTTATGATAAGGTTGACTTATCTATTTTTTCTTCTAAGGACTGTGCTTTTGGTGTCAAGCCTAAAACCTCAGTCTTAGTTGCTGAAACTTTTCTTTTTTTCCCCCCAAATGTTATAGTTTTCATTTTACTTTTAAGTCTGTGATTCATTGTGAGTTATTTTTTGCCTTTGGACGTCCAATTGCTCCAACACAATTAGTTGAAAAAACTATCTTTACTCCATTGAATTGCTTTGGCGTCTCAGTCAAAAATCAGTGAGGGGAATGTGTGTGAGAGTCTATTTCTGGGTTCTCTATTCAGTTCCATTGATCTATGTACCTATGCATTCACCAATATCACACTGCCTTAATTCTGTATGTCTTGAAATCAATTAGATTGATTCTTCCTACTTCATTCCTGTTACTCAATTTCGTTTTAGTTTTTCTAGGCCCTCTGCCTTTCACTACCAATTTTAAAATAGGCTTGTCTATGCTTATAATTTTTAAATGCTGAGATTTTGATAAGAACTGCATTCAGTTTATAGATCACTTGGAGTTAACTGACATCATTTTAATATGGAGTTCTTCAATTCATGAACACATTGTGTTTTTCCATTATTTATATCTTTAATTGTTAAAATCTTGGCATTTCTAAGGTACAGATTCTGCACATGTTTTGTCAGATGTATCCTTATGTGTTTCTTTTTCTTTGGAGCAATTGGAAATGATATTTTGTTTCAAATTGCAGGTTTTATATGTTCCCTGTTAGTATAGAGAAAGGTGACTAATTTTTGTATGCATTGATCTTATTTCCTGCTACATTTTTAAAATAATTTATTAGTTCTAGGAAAATTTTTTTGTAAATTTTTTTAAGAATTTATTTATTTATTTTCAGAGAGAGGAGAAGGGAGGGGAGAAAGAGCAATGTATGGTTGCCTCTCACATGGCCCTCACTGGGGACCTGGCCCACAACCCAGGCATGTGCCCCGACTGGGAATCGAACTGGGACACTCTGGTTCCCAGCCTGCGCTCAATCCACTGAGCTACACCAGCCGGGTTTTTTTGTAAATTATTTGGGATTTTCTACATAGACAATCGTGGCATTTTTAATTAGGGATAATTGTACTTCTTTTTAATCTGAATGCTTTTATTTCCTTTTTTGCTTATTGTTCTGGCTTAGATGTCCAGTACAACGTTGAGTGAGAGTGATGAGAATGGACATCTTTGCCTTACTCTCCATCTAAGGAGGAAAAGCATTCATTCTTTCACCATTTTGTACCATATAATGTTAGCTTATAGGTTTTTACCATGCTCTTTATAAAGTTTTTGTTTGCCATTTTTTTCTTCTTTCTTGATATTCCAAAATTCCTTTGTTTATTGTTTTTCTCTGCTCATAGAATTTGCTTTATTCATTCTTTTAGGGAAAGTCTATTAGTGACAAATCCTTTTTGTTTTTTTTCATTTGAGAGTGTCTTATTTTCTACTTTATTCCTTAAATATAGCTTGACTTGATATAGGAATCTATATAGAGTTCCATTCTTTCACACTTGAAAAATATGGTTTCTTTGTTTGTTTGTTTTTTGGTCTTCATGGTTCCCAGAGAGAAATTCACAAATAGTGAAATTGGTTTTCCTGTATAGGTAAGGTGGTTTTTTTCTTTTTCCTGCTTTCAATAATTTTTTTTTGTCTTTAGTTTTCAGAAGTTTGACTATGACATTTCTTGGTGTAGATTTTGTGGGTTTCTCCTATTTGTGATTTGTTCTGATTCTTGAATGTGTAGGTTTAAATATTTC
Organism: Micronycteris hirsuta; assembly: GCA_004026765.1. Lineage (NCBI taxonomy): Eukaryota > Metazoa > Chordata > Mammalia > Chiroptera > Phyllostomidae > Micronycteris > Micronycteris hirsuta. The sequence continues at coordinate 125,234 of PVJI01001671.1, forward strand.
TTTTGTCTTTCTAAGCCTCTAATTATGTTAGAGTCTTAGATGTTTTATTAGATCTATTTGCTGTAGTTCCAGGGCTCCTGAATCTCTCTTCATTTTTTTCAGTCTATTTCCTCTCTCTGCTTTTCAGTTTGTGTAATTTCCATTGTTCTTTCTTCAGATTCATTTTTTCTTTCCTCTGTTCACTTTGCTCTGTTATTGAGGCCATTCACTCAATGTTTTATTTTGTTTATTGTATTTTCAGTTCTAGAACATCCGTCTGTTTCTTTATATCTTGTATTTCTCAGCTGAGGCCTCCTACTTTTTCACTTGTTTCAAGCATGCTTGGAATTGCTTAGGGAAGTATTTGTATGATGGCTGCTTTGTCAGATAATTCTAACTTTTTTATCATCTCCGTGTTATCTATTTGTTATCTTTTGCATTCATTTTAGTATCTTTTTAGGTTGGAGTACAACCTAATGATCTCTGTCCCTTACTTAAATCTTCTGTTTTAACTTGTTTCCTTTGATACTGCTTTAGCACAGAAAGACGTGGCTCCTCCTCACTCCTGCATGGTAAAAGTAGAGGAATGGGTTCCCTATTCTGCATGCATTGGCACCTGAGATGGGGGCTCCTTGTTACTGCCAGGTGGTGGTAAAAGTTCCAGCTGCCAGCTAGACCTTTACTGATAGTTTTCTGACCACAAGAGGTAGGAGTGCTTAGTTATTGCTCCCCACATCCCTACCCTCACTCAATAGGAGTGGGCGATGGCTTCAGAACAGCTCCGCAGTAGTGAAAGTCCTAACTCTCCTCTAGGCCCCCTTTGTCACTCCCTGGGTGGTAAGTGGGAGAATTGCATCATTACTGCTAAATGGAGAAAGAAATCCAGGCTCCCCACTGACTCCATAGGAAAAGGTCTCATTGTTATCGAGTACATATGAAAGTTTCGGTTCACCACAGGGCCTTCTCTAACACTGCCCACCATAGTATGTGGTATCTGGGGTGCTTCATTACAGATTTAGGAAGGTTGATGTTTAGGCTCCTTATTTGGGGAGGGACTATGGGTTTTCTGTTATGTCCAGCTGGAACAAATCTCTTATTTTCTAAAAGTTTTTGGTCTATCTAGGCTTCCTCTTCCCTGGCCCTATGTGTAGAGAGAATAGGTTTTGTTACAGAATTTTTTTGTCTGTGCTTTTTGGCATTTTTAGGTTGCCAACTCCTTTACCTCCAAGAGCAGGATATGTGCGGCAAAAGTAAACCCAGGTAACTCAATACCATGTCGCTGTTTTAGGTCTTAGGGTTCCTAGCCTGCCCAGCTTCTTATCTCCCTTCTCAGTGTTCTTATGTTTGTTTTAGATAGTAATGTTCAGGGTTTTCAGCTGTTCTTAGAAGATGAAATCTACTCCATCTTCTCAGAGGAGGTGGTTATGGTGTCACTTTCAAAAATAGCCAAGTATATATGTTTAAGAAGTTTAAACTTGGATATAATGTGGAATGCAAGAACTATTACTCTGAAGTCTTGCAGAGTTCAAACTCCAGTCACCTAAGGGCAGAGTGTTACTTCACTTAACAGGGTTGATTAGGAACAACATAAAGCTAAAAGACATGGTCTAACAATGAATTGGATATTAAGTACCTGTAACTATGGTAGGGAGAGAATTATTGAAAAGTTAAGGTGGAAGGTATTCCTGGGAAATAATATACGTAAGGAAACTGGGGAAGAGGACAGAGGTGATATACTACTCTCTTTAGTGATATGGTTTTGCTGAAAAAAAAAATCAAGTATCTTTCAAATGTCATGTGTTAGGAAAGAATTTTCTATTCTCCCTCCCTAAGATAAAAGCCATTTTATTAATTTACATATCTTAAACTTTAAATACATCATTAGAACCTGCAGAGAAATGTAAGAATCACAAAAGGTCCAAAAGCAAAAGGCTAACTAGCTATGTGAAGAAAGCAAAATAAAATATTTCAAAAGTTATAGGAAGAAAGCAATGGCCACAGTTAAACTCTCCAAGTTTTGAGTATTCTACCCTTTTCCCACAAATAATTGTTTGAACCAGAATTTTTCATAGCTGTCACTCTTTGTAGAAAATGGCACATAATTCTGTATCGAATTTTGCTTTTGATAGCATACAATAGAATTGATTATCGTCTGCCTAATTCTAAAAAGTAAAGCTACAGAGAACCTGGTGAACAGTTGATAGCTTTTTAAAAATCAGCAGTCGAGCCAGCTTTGTGTGGACTGAATAACTCTTGTGTGGGGGGAGGAACGGGGACTTTTATGAATGTAAATGATTGGCAGCGTTGTTAGTTATGAGTATCAGCCATGTGTGAAGGGAATAAAAATAGAACGTAGAGTCCCTGGCAGCAATCTCAATCCCAAAATAAGGAAAATGTGGAAAAATTAGTGATTTATACTAATAAAATATAGAATTGGTTATTTTTTAAATTCATGTGCTATGTGATGTTATCACTGTGCTATTTATATACTATGTAGAATTTATAATCCTTCAAGACATAAGACAAGATTCTCTATTTTTGCATATGCCATACTTTAAGGTATAGAATATTTTTCCCTGCATTTGATTTGTATTCTCAATACAGGGAGTATTTAGCACACATTCAAATATATTGATATTTAGCACATTAATCCTTCATGAAAGTAAATCTTGAAAGTGACTTCCTCACCAGAAAATTTATTTATTCTTTTTTATCTTCCATCATACATTTCACCTTACAGTGACCGAGTAAGGAGCCACATTTAGCCACTTGGCTTTCATTCAGCAGATCTCTAAGTTTGTTGTATTAGTTTACAGTATTTCCAAAGTCTTCTCCCCAGAATATCATCTAAGAAATTAAACACGCAGATGGAAAATAGCCAGACCATATATAACAATGGAAACCTAACCACTCAGAAAGCCAAGCAACAGCCTCTCAGCAATGCGCCCAAAACTATCCAAGACCTGGACAAGGACTGCAGCTTCCCTATCCTTTCACCTTTTCTTCCAATGCAGGACCAACAAGAGACAACCAAATATCCTCCCCAAATCAGTCCCATAGGATGCCCTGCTTCTGGCTTGGTGACCTTGAGCTTCCCTGTGCCCAGAGCCTCTAACAGAGCTAGCTTATGGAAATTTCTACTTTTCACTATATAACTTTGTCACTCGCTTCTCTGTCTTTGAATATCTGCCAAACACAGTGCTAATGGCGGATGCCTTCACTCTAACAAGCTCAGAATAAATAGCTTTTGTTTGTCCTCATTTGGTAGTTCATTCATTTCCATATGTTCCTGCCTTTCCATGTGCTAGCATCAGTGTCAAAGCACCTAATTTTAAGTCACTTTCCCAAGTAAGGCTGGCTTATTTCAATATATCTGTCATGTCCCTCATTTTTATAGAGATTCAGTATAAACTCAACAGATTGTGGAGCTGGTCTTATTTTTTCAGCATAAGATTCTGTACATACTTTGTTAGCTATATACCTAAGTATTTAAATCTGTGGTACTAATCAAATCTAAAGAGCAAAATTTAGACTTGATTCAGGATTTGTCATTTTTTTTCTACATATGTCTTTCTGTTAATGAACAAGTGTAAACATACACTTAAAACTACTTATTTCCATTTTGTGTTTGTCTATCAAACATTATGAGTATAGACATTGTATGACAGATTATTATGATAGTGTGTATGCTTTTCTCCAGGTTACCACAACTTTGACACTGTCAAACATCAATTTAAATATATATGTAAAAGATTTCTACTTATAGTCTTATTGAAGTATACAGTATAGTTCTTTTATTCTTTATTCTTATTTTACTTTTTAAATATATTTCATTGATTATGCTATTATAGTTGTCCCATTTCCCCCCCTTTATTCCCCCCCACCCCACACCCCCCATTCTCTGCCCTTTAGTTTTTGTCCATGGGTCATACACGTAAGTCCTTTGGCTTCTACATTTCCTATACTATTCTTAACCTCCCCCTGTCTGCTTTATACCTACCATTTATGCTACTTATTCTCTGTACTTTTTCCTCCTCTCTCCTCCTCCCACTCCCCTGTTGAAATCCCTCCATGCCTTATATAAATCCCTTTAACATTCCATG